>JAQQSB010001577.1:0-44657 GCA_029721515.1 Synanceia verrucosa | reverse complement strand
GTCTTTGTGCTTTATCAGTTTTGCATGTTGTCACATTTTCCAGTGTTAACGTAAAGATAGTTGCTCAGGCTTCAGGGCGACATTTGAGTGACTTTGGGGATTTAAATGGAGTTTTGTCTCTCCTTACTGTGATTTTGTGAGGTCTTGTCATGTGCAGAGTTAGCTGCGTCTGAAGCTGATTCAACTTCACGCCTCTGGTTTTATGCTCAAAGTCGTTTGTTCATTCTTAACATTTGTTGATTTATGAGTATTTTGTTGGCATTTTGTCTCCTTATTGTGATTTTCTGTGGTCACAGGATGTTTTGTGATCTAAATGCAGTTAAATTGCTCTTGTGGCTAATCACTTGCCAGAATACATGTGTAAGGGTTTGACTGGTCAGCTGGTTCATCAGCTGTAGGGATGCCAGAAGCAGCACCATAAGAAATAAACCTAAACTGTTTTTAATCTGTAAGTGCATTTGTGGTAGCATAAATGTGGTTTGGATCCTCTTAAGATTGCACTGGGTGTGATCAGTCTTTATGAGTGTTTTGTTTGGGCTGGTTGTTGTTTGGTTTGTGCTTCCATGAGGAAAAAGGAAGAGAAAGAGGTAGCAGACAGCCACACACCTGCTGAGAACATGCACTGTGCGTTCTTGCTTTATTTTCTGATTGAAATTCTACAGCCCACTCCTGTTTCTGTGGAATCTGACAACTTGCTGCAAGGAAAATTGCATTCTAGAGCCTTGTGGCTGGACAACCAGCGTGATATTTGGAATCCACAGCAGAATGCTGGAATGAATGCAACGTCACAGCTGCTGAAATCCGTGTAGCCAATCAGTCTCAAGGAACGCATTTCCTTCCTCCCCTTTAGCCGGTGTTGACCTCCAACCTGGCTCTACCTCTGACAGAGACACTTCCTTGCTTTCGAATACTTGATTCAATTCAGGTAAGAACCAGACTAATGTTGATAACAGCCAGCATAAAAAGCGAGCCTTATGCTAATAACCATTATAAGGCTAGCGTGACTTCCCGCTTTATGCTAACAATTTCACGCTTCGTGACAGACTTTCTGGTGGCTTTGGCTGGCTTCATTCACGCGTTCGTCTTGTTATACTGCTGCCTTGAGCCACACAGCCCTCCTGAGCAGAGCGTGTGCATGTGCGTTGCTGAGCTGCTGCACATACCAATGAAAACCATGCTGTAGCGTCACGCTCCGCGCTCTGCTCAGAAGTACGTGCTGTGTGAAGCCCGTGCTAATGCAGTTATGCCCAGATCGGTACAAAGCAAGGTATGACCGGCACCCGTATAGCTGTTTCAATGTATTTCAGTGGGGTTAGGTATCTTTGGATTTTGTCATGAATATTCATTAACATGTTCCTTTTTTCCCAGGATGTAATGCCTGTGTGTTTTGAGTGACTGTAAGTACACACACACTGTATATTCAGTGATTAGTCACATCTTATGTAAATATCCAGTGATGTTGGTCAAGTTTTTATCCTCTGTTGTTTGTGTCTTCCCACAGAGCCTAGTGGATCCTGTGTAGTAGCTGTCCAAGACACTTCAGATGTTCACACCGTTTTTATTGTGGTCATCACTCACTCACAATGACAAGTGCACTGTGTATGGTTTTCTTGAGTGCACTAAACATCTTGATTAATTGACAAAGATTAAACATCTTACCAACATGTTCCACTGCCAGTTTGTGCACATGTTAAGCAAATATATTCCCAGGATTTTTAAGGCACATAAAACTCCACAGAAACATTACAATATCTTACTTTACAAATGTGGTTTTCCTGATTGTAAGAGGTACTTTTTCAAACAGATTACAGTTTAGAAGTCCCATGTTTATAGACATCCCAGACAGAAAGGAAAAGGATAAAGTGTGTGTTCTGACATGAGGTTGTATATCATGTTGGATTTTGTGATGTCCAGTGTGATGGTTTGAGTGGTTTTCCCAAGGCAGTGGAGGGGAGGGACCGGGCAGTTGTGCTCATTCAAATTTGCTGGCCGTGTCAACTCTCCTCTCCCATCTTACGGACTCCAGCTTTAGTGGGAAAACAAACCCTGGCATTCTGCATAAGGCATCAAAGCATGCACTTGTGATACGCTCAGTTGATAGTTGTACACGCATTTTTAGGTATGGAACTTCACAACACACACAATGTCAGAGGCAGTAGAGGTATCAGTTGCTAAGTGCATGTATTTATTTTGTGCATTTTTGTGTTTTCCATCTAAAAATTTCAGGCCGGTTCATCGATATAAATCCTGAGAGAGTGCGAGAGCCAAACAAGGAAAAGTGATGTCAAGAGACTGGAAGAGAAAAGAAAAGAAAAGAAGAGAAGTCACTGTATTACAATCCACACGTTGCCACACTTCTGCTTGAGTTTATGGATTACAAGTGGGACTGGTAAGTCAATCAACCGTACCCCCTCTCTCTCACACACTCACACACACACACACACACACACACATAGGGAAGGAGGTGAGAGCTGGACAGAGGAGCAGGAAGGGGGAGAGAAAGATATCTTATAATAATATCTTAATATGTTCTAATTGAATGTTTTATAGTAAAAAGGGACAGAGCAGCAAGGAAAAGGTAGAGTGGGAAGAGAGAGGAGGAGAGAGGACGGCAGTGTGAGGAATGTTTTGTTGGTCTAAATATGTCCCAGCTGAAATCTCTTTTGCATTTGTTCTAAAATGCTACAACATTGTCTGTTCAAAAATGTTTGGTCAGTCAAATAAAATGTTTTATACTAAATTGCATTTGCTCTGTTTTTAAGTAGCTAGATCAAATATGGTGCTGCCATTAGATTGCTATACTGAAAGCCAAATACTGTGGATTAAATTTACAAGACAGGGCTGTAAATGGAAATAGAAAAATCACAGAATAGTAGTATGATAAAAATTACAGTAATAGTAGATATTAACATGTGAGATTGCTTTAGAATTGAAATGAAAATCACAGAATAAGTAGTATAATAAAAAATTACAGTAATAGTAGATATTAACATGGATTTGCTGTAAGAGTGAAATGAAAATCACAGAGAATAGTACTGTAATTAAAATGACAGTACTATTTTGTAAATGATATTTACAGTAATACTGCTGTAAATTTACAGTAAGTGTGGCTACTCTGCTGCCAGTAAATTGCTGTAAATTTACAGTGAAGCCACACACTGGTTTGACTGTTAATCACTCATTGTGGATTTCTAACATTTGCTGATATGTGAACATTTTTGGGGTGTTGTCTGCCTTAGGAGATTTTCAAAGCGGTGGAAAGAAAGGTGTTGTTTTCCATTGATGTGTAGAGGAAACAAGCCAAAAACAGATTGTACTTCAATTAAATGAAGCGTAACGTTTTCTCTGTACATTGTTGATTGCAGCTACTTTACATTCATGTTGTGTAGAAATTTACTATTTGAGGAAAAGCTATAAGGAGTCTGACTGACCTTTTCAATTACTGAACTTCGTGTAAATGTGTTCTATGGCGTAACATGGGGGGAAAAATAAAAAGCAGAAAGTATGTGATCAATATTCCGAGATAAGATGATTTATATTTATGCAGTGAGAGTGTTTAATTTATTGTTAATCTTTTGTGTTATTCTTTGATGGCTACTTGTTATTCATGAGTGTCCTTATATGTTCTTAAAAACAATGTTATTTATTTATTTATTTATTTTTATTTTTCACTTTGTCTGCATTATTCTCATTGTTCATTTTCTAAAAGAGTGTCAACCTTTTATGAGATTATGCATATTTTAGTCTTATAGCAAAAGCTATTAATATTTGGTGTGTGTTTGTGACCATCACCCGGCCCTCCCTGGAATCTAATCTTACTTTATTCATTGGAATTTCCTGTTATCAGCCAGAGAGGGATGTGCTACACCTGGGTGATAAGAGGGGAAATAAGTGATAGACCAGGGAGATAAGACAAAACAAAAAGGAAGTTTACAGACGGACAGTGCTATTAGAATAAAGCGTGTAAGCTTACTGTCTCATTTCTAACACTTTGTGTACAACACCCAACAGTATTGAACACCAGAGTAGTGGAGGACCTAACCGGTATAGAGTAGGCTACCGAGAACACAAATGAAAAGAAGTATGTGGAGAAAATATGACCTTCAGGTGGCTATGCAAATCAGGTGGCTGAAGAGGTGGACTGAAGTGTTGGGATTGTCTTTGTAATTGTTTTCTTTACAGGTATTGGAGAGAATTTTCCATTCCTTATTCAAAGGCTTGAGATAAGTCTGTGTATCATCCTAAATATGTTATCTTGGAGGAGGTGATGGAGATGGGTGACCCCCTTCTCTGCCCATGTGCTGAGAGAGAGAGGGGTTTTTATTGTTTTACAAAGTCTGGGTTGTACCAGATTGGTGTGAGTATACTGGGTTGAAGTGGGGAACCTGTGATTTCAAGGGCTCTCCACCATGCAGACAGTGTGGAGGCGATCAAAGGGATTCTTGAAGCAGGAATGATTTTTAAGAACAGAGGTGATAAAGGGTAGATCAGCGAGTTTAATATGGTTGCAATGATCTAACTGTTCTAGTTCCATCCAGGAGTTATATTCTTCCTGTGGATGGATCCACTTGATAGGTATTGTAACCCGATTAGCTATAGAGTAGTAATGCAGAAAATTGGAGCCTCCAGTCCACCTTCAGACTTATTCTTCTGGAGAGTAGCAAGGCTGATTGTAGCCTTTTTGTTCTTTGAGTAGAATTTACGATAGCTGAATCTAATGTTTGGAACCATTTTTGTTGTGGGGTTTAAATGGGATCATGGAGAGAAGAGATAGTTGATTTGGGGGTAATATTTTCATCTTGACAGTAGCTATTCGTCCCAACAGTGAGATAGGAAGGTTATTCCAATGGCTCAGATCACCACACACTTTGTCCACAAGTGGTGTGAAGTTCAAGTGGACAAGATCTGAGAGTTTGGAGGGAAATATTTATGCCCAGATATCTGATGTTGCCTGTAGGGAAAGAGTAATGAGTGTTTTGGATTGCAGGATTCATGAGCTCTCTGTTAAGACAGTATAATTGATTTTGACCAGTTGATGGAGTAATCCCAGTAGGCGTGAGAAGGTTGTGATGAGTTTACATACTTCCTTCATTGATGTTTTTGGTTTTTCTAAATAAAGTAAAATGTCATCCGCTTATAGATTAATTTTGTGTTCGGACTTCAGAAGAGCAGATACTTTTGATATTGTTGTTCTGCTACCGCTGCAGCCAATGGTTCGATAAAATTGCAAACAGTGAGGAGAGAGTGGACATCCTTGTCTAGTTCCCCTTGCAAAGTGAAGCTTTGTGAAGTGATCCCCATTAGTCGTGACCAGTAGCTTTAGGTAGGTTATACAGAGTTGAAACCCACTGGATAAATGAGTCACGAAACCAAATTTATAAAGAAGTACAGAGAAGAGAAAGGACCAGTTAACTTTGTCAAAGGCTTTTTCTGCATCAAGTGATATAATCGATCGCTTCTCTATTGCAGCGCTGCGTCAAATTGATCAGATTTAGAAGCCTTCTAAAGTTGTTGGTGGAGTGTCGACCTTTAATAAATCCTGTTTGATCGTTGTGAATTATGGCGGGGATAATTTTCTCCAACCTGAAGGCCCAGAGTGCTTTAGATATAATATCTAAAGCACTCTGAAGATATAATATCTAATATATATATATATAATATATATAATATCTAAGCAGACTGAGGATATAGGTGCATGGTCACTGATGATGATTGGGTGAATTCTAGTGGTAATTTTGTGTGTGATGGAGTTATTTGAAAGAAAAAAGTCAATTCTTGAAAATGAAGCTTGTGTGCTACAGAAAAGAAAGTATATTCCTTTTTTGTTGGGTTTGTGAGTCTCCAGACATCATCTAGTCAAAATCTTTCATATAGTCCCATTATGGTTAGGACTAGGGCTGCACACGATATGGCCTATAACCAATATCTCGATATTTTTGGACTATATCCACGATCCCACGATATATATCTCGATTTTTATTTCTCCTGTAAATCACTATATAAATGTTAAATTCAACCCTTTGATGCATAAAATAACATCAGTATGATGATTCAAGTAGTATTGGAGTTTTTAAATTTGCATGCAAAGGAAAATCACAATCAAATTAAGTTTAGCAAACCTTTTATTTCAAACCAGGGTGCTGCACTCACAAGTTTGTAACAAATAAAATTAAATAATGACATGGTAGGCCTTTCTACTGGAGGCCTAGTTCTCAAAGACCCTTAACAGACCTCAAAGCAACAAAAAAGTGCATTCAGCAAGAATCCCCTGAGAAAGATATTTCAAAACTATATAAATTAAAGTGCACTTTTTCTGGCTTGATCATGTTTGTAACAACAGATTTAAAGTAAAATAAAATTAGCATTGGCGTGAGCAAACCACAGAGGCAGAAGTCCAGGCTGTGACTGTGAAAACCTCTCTGAACAGTAACAGTCACATCACAGGAGGAGTGGGAGACATCTGTGTTATATATGTTTGTGTTTGAAACAACCAATCAGTAGAAACAGTTGTCTATAGGTTTGTGCCAAAAACACAAGCCTGTCTCAACAGCATCTGGCTTAGTGATGCCGGTGACATGTGACCACATTCCCACAGGTACTAATACCCTTTCTGATGGGGAACTAGTGGCAGGCACACACATGATATTTTTGCCAAATTTTTCAGGTTTTGAGAACATTTCCTCATGGTCCTTCCACCACTGCAGGGGATCTGATTCACTGTCAGCACTAACAGACAGCAAGTAGGCAGACAACTCTGTTTTCATCAGCTCGGGAGTGATGGTGTGGCTGTGGCAGAGGATATTTGTTGCCTTTTAGAAGAAACTTCCGAGGGTTTTCTTTTTTGGTGGCTCTGGTTCTGAGACTGTTGGTGCTTCCACCCGAGGCTGTGAAGCAGCTGACCCTGCTGTACTTTGAGTCAGACAACTTAGCGACTCCGTCTCCATCTCCAATATGGCTCTGCACTTGATTTCCTCCACTTTTCTGCAGTAATGTATGTTGTCTTGAACCTGGGATCCACTAGCGATGCCATGTCTAGCAGAGCACTGGTGGCAGGGTCAGCAGAATTTCTCCCTCAGGTAATCCAGGATGGAGCTTTTGATGGACTGGGTCAGTGGAGTGTCATCCTCCTGTACTGCCAAAATGCTGGAGTGGAAGAGATGAAGCACAGGCTTGACATAGGACACTGTGACGTAGTCCTCACCCGACAGAGCATCAGTGAATTGACGAGGGCTTTAGAGCCTTGTGCACCTGACTCAAGGACTTCTAGGTCTTGCCAGGTCAGAGCAGAGATGCCGTGTTTTCTTGTCTGAGGCCAAAACCTGAGAAATAGCCGCTCCTGCTCCAGCACTCGCTCAATCATTTTCTGGCGGGATCCCACCTGGTAGGAGACTTCGCTGATCAGCTGGTGTGCAGGGATATTTAGCTCTTTCTGCGTTGTGGCCAGGTCTCTCCTCCTCTTCCAACTGAATGAGAAGCTGCTCCCAATCTTCTTACAAACAGCAACAACCGCATCAATACGGGGGTCTTTCAAGCTTCTCTCTAAAAATAAAAATAAACATTTAAAATGTTATACTAATATGTCAATATGTAAAGAAAATCCAGCAATTCAAGTCCTCTCAGCTTAACACTCAAACCATAATTGGAAATTAGTTTTTATATTTTCTACAGACCTCAGACAGGTTCTAATCACTTTAATAAAATAGTTCAATAGCACTCTATGCTTTACACACATAATATACTTAATAAATGCATTATGTGAACACAAACAATTTTAATTGCATGAAAAAATATGAAATATTCTGTTTTTAACTGCTTGAAAAAAAATCATTGAGAATACTCTGTTTAACACTGCACTTGAAAAAAAAATCATGAAATATTCTCAGTTTTTTAACAGCATGAAATAAATCTTTTAAAATACTGTTTAACACTGCATGAAAAAAATCATGAAATACTTTAACTTAGTTTTAACTACATGAAAAAGCATGAATACTCACGGTTTTTTAACTGCATGTGACAAATTATGAAATCCTGTCTTAATTATATTTACGGTTGTTGATAATAAAAGTGATTGTTACTTTCCTATTAGAGGCGGGACCTGCACAAATACTCACCAATCGCAGGTGCAGCCGTGGCTGGCCAAAACACTACAGTCTTGTCCACTCATTCAGACTCACAGCTTTGATTATATTAGCCCGTTATCTGTGGTGATGCACACTTGGCGAGTTTCTGACAAGTTCCATGACATGAGAGCATCTTGCAGCCCCTGTGCAATGTGACTCTCCACCAATGTATGATCATCAGGAAAAAAGCTGCGTTTGCAGGCCACGAACTTTCAACTCCCAATTGTCGATGTAATGTACTGTTAAGCTGAGATAAGGCTCCCCAGGTTCTGCTGGACCACAGATCTGTCGTTGTGGAGAAGTGGGTCACATTTGTCAGCTGGTGGAACACCTTTTCTCTTACTAAAATGTACCCAACTCTGGCAGCGTTTTCTGCAAAAAATTGCGACCAGGCAAATTATACTTTGGGTCAAGTGTCTTAATGAGATTTTTGAATCCTGGCTTTTCCACTACACTAACCGGAGCCATGTCTTTAGCGATGTATTTTGTCACTAGTTAAGTGATCTCTTTCCATTTTTGCACTTTTTTTTTTTGTCATATGGGACTGAATTGGCAAGCGAAGAAGCCAGAGTCATTTAGCTTGATTGCTTGTTCCTTTGACTTCTGTGGTGTGGGTGGAGGCAGTGGACATGCGCGACTTGGCGCATTCAACCGTTTTGTAGTGGATGGCATTTCAGGTGATGAAACAAATTTGTGGTACTGCTACCTTTGGTAGCAGCGGTTTCTTGACATAATTTGCAGATAACCGTGTACTTTGTTCAACGTCTTCCTTCACGAAACCAGACCACTGCCATATAGTAGAGCCAGTGCTGCTTTTCCTCGGAACCAAGTCGTCCGTCTCCATCTTCAGTGCGTCCCTTGTAACTCGTAAACTTCGCTTGGGCTCTTCACTTTTTTCGCTCTCTCCATGCTCTCTTCCTCCTCACTTGTTACTAAAAATGCATCTTACTTGGCGCGAGGAGTTTTCTGGGTGGGCAGAGTCTGCCGCTTGCTGTGAGAGGAGTACTAGGAGAGAGTAGAAAGAGGCAAAACTCTAAAGAAGAATTACATGCCGGCGGACTTAAAACATTTGCGTGACAAACGTCGATGGTTCGCGATATAGTCAGTTCATACATCTCATATAGAACAAGCATGATACATCAGTATAATCGAATGTCGCCCACCCCTAGTTAGGACTGATTGTAATTGTTTAGGTCTGCATTGGCATGTTCGATGGGTCTACAGAGGGATTTAAGACTATGTTAAGTCACCTCCAATAATAGTAGTTGAGGTAGCATTTAAGTCTGATAAATGAAAGAAAACTGTATGAAAAGAAGGCTGGATCATCACTATTGGGAGCATACAGATTGGCAATTGTGTATTGTTTATCAAAAATCGTTGCTTGAATAATAATGTATCTGCCCTCTGGGTCTGTTATCAAGCAGTATAAGGTAAGCGGGACTCTCTTGTGGATTACAATAGAGACTCCTCTTTGTCTACTATTATAACAAGATGAAAAATATAATATTATAATTTGAATCTGTAGAGATTTCTCTTCTGATTGTAGTAGATGTGTCTCTTGCAAAAGAAAGAATATCTGCTTTTAGTTTAGAGACATAGTCCAGGATTTTTAATTCTTTTTTTGTCTGTGGCGTATGCCATGTACATTCAGGAAACTAAGTTTAACTTAGACATAAGAGAAGAGGCGATGTTAGGACACTGAGTTAGTGATAGTGTAATGTAAATAGGAGAATGTTTATTTGGTTTGTGAGCTGTGAATGTCAGGATGGTGGGGTGTAAGGTGTTGCTTAAAGACCATGTAGGTGTTAGGGACAGATGTATACAATGAGTCATGGTATACATCATAAAAAACACCATAAAGCCTGTGAAACTAACAACAAGAAGCACATTGTGACACAGAGAGTCATGACAAACAGAGAGGGGGTACACACAGGGTGGGAGGGGGGTAGGAGGAGTGAGTGTGAGAGAGAGGGAGAGAGTACATGGAGATTTAACACAGAGAGGGAAGAAAAAGAATAAAAGAAGGAAGGGGATCCCTAGTGGGGAGTGACATTTGGTGAAGTAAACATTTGAAACTTGTGAGATGTGATTGCTTTTCTCTATATACTTTAAACTAACTTGAGAGGAGATATATTTAGAAATCTGAGCCATTTGTTTTGTGGTTACTTATGCGTTTTCCTTAGAAGAGCCAGGGGGGTGATGGAGGATTCCCTGAACAGCTGGCCATCTATGTAGAGTTGTCCACCACAAGTGCAGTCCTCTTGCCTGCTGTCTGTGTTCTTTCAGAATAGGAAACAGGACTTTGCGCCTCTCATTAATTTCCACGTGGAAACGTTAATTTCATCGAATGATTTCCCTTTCAGCTCCGTCCTTTGCTCTTAATGAGTTCTTTTTGTTTAAAGTGCTCGAATTTAGCGAGTGTGTGAGGTGGGATGGATTATCTCAGCAAAGAGAAGTGCTCACTATCACACATTTAGACTGGTTTGTGAACAATATTTGAGAGGAAATGGTGATATTGTGTAGGTGGAAAACATTTCAGATCTTTGAGTTCATCTCATAAAAAAAATGGGAGCAAAAACAAAGTGTTTGCGTTTATATTTTGTTGAGTGTAGTTATATAACATTTTAGAGAGACTCCCAGGCCATGTTTGCATACAACAATCAATTTTTAGACCTTGGACTATTTTGCATTCCTAATGTCTTCCTTTCAACCCTGATACGATCGTAAATCTATAGATTTTTCACCCACAAAGTCACCACAAGTTGGCATTATTTAATTTGTTTGTGTGAGTAAGTTTATGGTTCCATAGTCCTCTTTTGTTTACATTTGACTCTTTGAGTGCCATTGATGTGTTTCAATGTCATTTAAAATCCAATGCTTGAGTGCCATCAATGTAATGTCGTCAAAGTGGTTTTAAACCAGCAAGAATCTAAGCAGATTGCGGTCTCCGCCAGCCTGTGTGTAATGTTGGGGCTTCTGGGAGATGTAGTTGGACCATAAGTAGACAGAATACACCACAGAGACAAAAAACAGGAAGTGAGCGATCGAGATTAAAGAACAAAACAAACAGAATCTGGACAAAAAGTGGTGATTTTGGTGAAAGTGTCCTCTACTCTACCTCTGATAAAACAAGAATGGAACAAGAGTAAAAACAAACATTTTTTTCAGAAGTGATGAAACAGAGAGTCTCTTCTTCGTTTGAGCTATTCTGTGTTTTACAGAGACATGAGTACAAACATATTCTGTGGGGTCTAAAATACTTGACTCAAAATGGACAAAAACACTGGCACAAAGGCACTTTGTGTTTTACAAAATAGGTGACTCTCAATGAGTTAATATCTCAATTTCAGAAAAAAAAGGAGCCATAGCCATAACAATGTATGGAATTGGAAGTGTCCATGGTGATATATAAATTTTCACCATATTCACCTCAGGAGTCTCTCCTTTAGTACCATATCAGATTAAATCCTCACAGCACTGGACACATGGCTGCTCTGTTCACTCAGGTGTTTTATTCATGTTGTGATTAGACCTCTTCTCAGGACAGAGTGTGTGCACAGACTGTGTTTGACATTCCCATTACTCTGTTAGGCTTTGCAGCCACATCTTTAAATTTTACATTTGTACATATACATTTCTAACTGTTTGGAATTAGGAGGCCTTTGCAAACTCTTTCAGATCACTACCTAAATCCATCTATGTATTAGACTAGGCAGATGCATCATCAAGATACATTAGTTTTAATTATTTATTTAATTATTTATTTTTTCCTTTTTCTTTCTTTTTTTCATGAAAAAATGAAAAAAGAAAAAAAAAAAAAAAAAAAAAAATGAAAAAGAAAAAAAAAGAAAAAAGAAAAAAAGGACTACTTGTTGATTTTTAAGAATACTTAGTTACTTTCTTAGGTTGCTCAGGTAACCAAAAATGCAAATGAGGACAGAAGTTCCGGGAATGGAAAAGAATAAAAAAAGAACAGATCAGAGATGGAACACACTAAACATTAACTGTCTGTCAGTAAACATTCTGCTCATTTCACCTCTGGAGTTCACTGTGAAAACATCTAGTTTCCTCTGTGGCTTGAAGCCAAAACTTTTCAGCTTAATCATCCATCAGTCCATCAGTTATCTGCAGTAAGTAAGTTCACAGTTACACAAATACTAGAGATCATAGCTGAGTAAAACACTCATTAACCCTTAATTATAATTATTTCCAAAACACCTTTCCTGTAATGGTCTGTTAGCTGTCAATACAACACTTTTCTACAAAATTTCTCACACTTTAAAGTACTTCAAGTTAAGTTTAAAGCAGGAGACCTGCTCCATTTAAGTTCATATGTGTCTCACATATTATATTATTGGATTATTATTTCTGATACATCAACATGCAAGCTGTATTTAAATGCTGTGTTATGTGGTGAATCAGTTTACCAGTTTTTGATTATTTTATTTATACTTTTGGATTATTCAGTCTTTAAAAAAACACACACCAGAAAGTTCATTAAAAATGTTTATCTTCAAAGTTAGGAGGAACTATAGCTGTCAAAAATTCTCAGTATTTTCCTTTAATTAAATCCATTATTGTTACGTCACGGAATGCCATAACTTTCAGAAAAAATAGAAGTTATTACTCCGCAGTAATCAGATGGATGACAACATGTCTGCGATGACATGGACCTTCTTACAGGTCTTCTGGATGAATCTGAGCAAGATTTATTGTTTGATAGCATCCAGTGATGTATTCGAGCATTAAGTCCACTTAAACCTCGTTCTGATTCATGTGTTGAATCTGTTGAACGCTAAATGATTCAATTTATGGACAGTTTGAGAAGAAGCTCAACACAGCCCCGTAGTATCAGCTCACCCAGTCACCTGGCCAGTCCTGCAGGTCCTCCAAAGCCCAGGACATGAGTTCAGTGTTGACCATCAGCTTGATGGCAGTTGGAGTGGAGCTCATGCTGAGTGCGCCTCCTGAGAACAGCTCCATATGGCTGTGAGCAGCCGCATTCAATCACGTCTGCTCAGACGGTGAATGTGGGACAAGCTGCTCCCATCATGGACCAGGGACTGCAACCGTCAAGCTGCCAGGTGCCCTGCCGCGGTCAGCCAGGTGCTGATAGCCGAGGGACAGATCAGATTTAAGGTAAGATATCAGTTTGGAGTTAGGGATAGAGATCATGAGAGTCATGTCTCAATACCTGCATCAAAAAAGATGCATACCAGTCAGAGCTGAAAGGATGACAGAGTAATCAATTATCAGCAGCTGTTTTAGAACGATTGATTGATTTTTTCATTTTAGCGACAATGACCTTTTGGCCCGTTAGTCAGACTAATAACATATTTTGAAGATGTCATCTTGGGTTTTTGAAATTGTCACACACCCCAAACAATTAGCCACTATTAATAAATATAATGAAAATAATGTAATTTTCACAGCCAGGTATCAATCAGTGGTGGATGCATTGGCACAACAGAATGACGAAAACAACCTATTTCAATCCAATATGAAGTGAAAATAACATTTTATTTCAATGGAAAACTTTCCTAATGTGTTTACATGAGACTGTTCTGGATGTGTATACTATGACACATTTTAGAAGTATTTAGGAGATGACTCTGATGGTTTATTAGTTATATCAAGTACCAGGAGTTACAGGTGACTCCACTGAGTCTTGTTCATCCCAACTCCTCTGTATGTTTGCGTCTCCAGAAACACACAAAGCCCCAGTGATGCAGCTCTGAAGGATACAGACTGAACCAGCAACAAACTGTGCAAGTAAGTAACACACACATGAATGTAAACACACACACACACAGAAGTGTACACTGATATTTAGCCACTGTCTGCCTCATCAATAAGTTCTCTCATCTGCAGCAGTCTTCACAACTCATATTAAAACCACATTAAGCTTGAGATATTTATTATTATTGTTATTATTATTATCAGTCCTTTTAATGGGTTTAATGCATTTCACCCTATTATTCTGCTACTTTACTGTTTTTCTGAGAGTCTTCTGTTTTCTCCCACAGAAAGAAAGGCGTGGAGAGCAGCAGGATGAGCATTACGTTAAGAAACAGCGCGAATGCCTTCATGCTGTTCACCACGAAAGAAACAGAGGCCCAAAGCTGAAGACCAAAGTGGACAGCAAAGGCACGGCAGGACTACATGCCATCCTGGGACAGATGTGGAGGTCTTGTCCGGCTGAAAGAACAGGCCATATACTGAGCTGGCTGAGCAGAAGAAAAAGAGAGCTGCACTGCTTGGCAACACACCCTGGCTGGTCGGCCAGCTTTGGCTATCAACATACGCTCTCCAGACATATAAGTCATGAAAGAAAATCACTGAAAAGAATGGTGTTTTAAGTTTGTTGTTTTTATTGTAGAACACAAAGAGAAAAGAAACATCAAGACAATGGACAAGAAGAGGCCTCAAAACTGGCCGAAGGTGAGAGTAATATTTCTGTGGATCACAGCGTGTTTCATGTGAGATGGGATGAAAAAGTGGATCAAACTGGATACACACAGTCGATCAAATTACATAGAATAAGAAAGCAGCATCTTTTACCATGTTTTAAAAATCTTAGTGGATTGATCAGTGTTTTTGTTTAGAACATCACAGCATCTGCATCTCCCTGCACAGAGGTCACTCAGCAGGCCAAGAAACCACAGTGAGCCCAACTGCACCACCTCAACACTGGACGACTGTGGGCTCTTCACCCATCAAACATACGTCATGGGTAAGCACCCTCCACCTTAAGCACAGGTGTGATGGAGGCTCTTCACCGTCAAGCGTATATGATGGAGTCACTGCCCTCCACCTCAAGCACAGGCATGATGGAGGTTCCTCAGTCACGAAGACTGGACCACCCGGTGCAGCATCATTACTCACTGGATCTGAACACCATCAAGATGTCTGACCTGTTCGACCCACCACACCATGTATAGGCAGCTCTCAGACATACCCTCAAACATACGTTAATAGGAGTTGCTGCCCTCCACCTTAAGCATGGCGTGACAGGGCTCTTCACCATCAAACATACGTCATGGAGTTGCTGCCCTCCACCTTAAACACAGGTGTGACGGAGGCTCTTCACCATCAAATATATGCATTGCTGCCTCACCTTAAACACAGGTGTGGCGGAGGCTCTTCACCATCAAATATATGCATTGGAGTTGCTGCCCTCCACCTTAAGCACAGGTGTGACGGGCTCTTCACCATCAAACATCGTCATGGAGTTGCTGCCCTCCACCTTAAACACAGGTGTGTGAGCTCTTCACCATCAAATACATGCATTGGAGTTGCTGCCCTCCACCTTAAGCACAGGTGTGACGGAGGCTCTTCACCATCAAACATCGTCATGGGTTGCCCTCCACCTTAGCTGGAGTGTGTGGAGGCTCTTCACCATCAAACATACGTCACCTTAGCACAGGTGTGGGGGGCCCCATCACCATAAAACATCGCTATTTGCTCCCCCTCCACCTTAAGCACAGGTGTGCGGGGTTTCCCATCACACGTCTGGGTTGCTGCCCTCCACCTTAAACACAGGTGTAGGGGCTCTTCCCATCAAATCATGCATTGGGTTGCTCCCCTCCACCTTAGCACAGGTGTGGGAGGCTTTCCCATCAAACATCGTCATGGAGTTGCTGCCCTCCACCTTAAACACGGGTTGGGGGCTTTTCACCATCAAATACATGCTTTGGGGTTTGCCCCTCCACCTTAAACCCGGTGTGGCGGGGCTCTTCACCATCAAACATCGTCATGGGTGCTGCCCCCCCCTTTAGCACAGGTGGAGGCTCTTCACCATCAAACATCGTCATGGAGTTGCTGCCTCCCCCTTTAAAGCACAGGTGTGCGGGGCCTCACCATCAAATATATGCATTGGGTTCTGCCCTCCCCCAAAACACAGGTGTGCGGAGGCTCCCCCAATAAAACATCGTCATGGGTTCTGCCCCCCCTTAACCCAAAGTGTGGGGGTCCACCATCAAACATCGGATGGAGTCGCTGCCCTCCACCTTAGCACAGGTGTGATGGGGGCTCTTCCCCCGTCAAGCTATTGAGGGGTCGCTGCCCCCCCCTAAACCCGGCATGATGGAGTTCCTCAGCCCCAAACTGGACCACGGGTGAAACATATTACTCACGGATCTGAACACCATCAGATGTCTGACCTGTTCGACCCACCACACCATTTTTTGGCTCTCAGACTACATCAAACATACGTTATGGGTTGCCCCTCACCTTAGCACAGGTGGGGCCGGGGCCCACCATCAAACATCGTCTGGAGTTGCCCTTCCATTTTAAAACCAAATGTGGGCTCTTCACCATCAAACATCGTCAGGGGTTTGCTGCCCTCCACCTTAAACACAGGTGTGGGGGCTCTTGCCATCAAACATACCTCATGGGTTCCTTCCCCCTTTAAAACACAGGGGGGGAAGGCTCTTCACCATCAAATTTTGCATTGGGTTTTGCCCCCACCTTAGCACAGGTGTGGGGTCTTCCCAAACACGCCCTGGGTTGCCTCCCCCTTTGCACAGGTGTGGGCTCTTCCCATCAAACATCGTCATGGGTTGCTGCCCCCACCTTAAACACAGGGGGATGGGGCTTTTCCCATCAAATTTTGCATTGGGTTTGCCCTCATTAAACACAGGTGTGGGGCTCTTCACCATCAAATATTTAGGAAGTTTTAGTTTGCCCAAAATCGCCTTTTTTGGTCCAGAATCCATCCTTTTTACTGAAAAACCCCGTCATCTCCATTTCTGGTTTCTGTGGCGTACACTGCTTTTTATGCCCCGACTACATCCCCCAAACCCCCAAAAATTACTCCCAGGCTAAACTCGATTGGTGACCTGCTGCTGAAAAACCACTCAAAAAAATAACCCAGGGCCTTAGTAAATATCACAATAATAAAATATACTACCTTAAAAAAATCTCTGAAAATCATTTAAGTCTCTTTTGAGTTGAAAGTAAAAAAACAAATATTTAAAAACCCAAACATCTAATTTTGGCTTAAATTTACATGTTTTTTTAAAGTTTAGTTAAAAAAAGAAATATGTTTCAGTAACAAATTATATTTCTCTTATAAAATAATTTTTTCTAAATGCAAGTGAAAACATTTGGTATCTAGAAATTTTCAATCAGTTTCATGAACTTTTTTGCTCATCTAACCAATACTTTTCATATCTAACAACAACAAAAAAATGAGTAAGTTTTTTAGAGCGTCGCGTGCCTCTTCAGACAAAGTGACTTCATGAAATCCTGCGGTGTTGCACAAACCCGGGCAAAAAAAGTCTCACTCCCGACCCGGTGAATTTGTATGGGGGAAAAAAATGTTGGTAAGTAGAGCCCTTTTAAATCAATAGCGACTCCCCCGCTGGCGCTCAATTTTTGGGCCCCAAAACAAATATCGCTGGGCCGGGCCCATCGCGGATGCGTCGGCGGTTTACCAATTATCATTTCATCGTCGACCATGGCTCGAAAACCCCATCTGCTCTCTATCTGTTGGAGAATCAGCGACTCGGGGGGCGCGGCGTCGGTCTGGGGCGGTACACCCTACGGGCGGTATAGCTGGGTGGTTCCGTCTCCTGCAAAAACTCAAGCGTTCAATTTTTTCAACTCGGCGTCAAGTGGCGGCGTTTTGCGGCGCTTTAGTGGGCGGGTTAAACACTGTCGCGACCACACTTTTGTGCTAAGCTAACTTTGTTGAGGTTCCTACCCAAAATTTTAAAAATTCCGGGTTTTTTTGGTTAACACAGTTTCAATCGTCAACAAGGCGTAAAAAGCGAAATTTTTTGATTCTCCCCCAACAGCGTGGGGGGAGGGAGGAGAGATTTGGGCATTGGTGACAAGAGCTTTAGCCTCTTTTTCTCTCCCTCCTTTTTTCCCTTTTTTCTTGTTTTTTTCCCATGAGGTTGCATCGTCAATGCGCCCCGATGATAATTTTTGTTTGTTGCACGCGACCCAAACCCCCAACGGGTAAACCTTCATTTTGGCCCGGTTGAGACTCCCGTTGTATCCCCCAATGTTAAAAAAATAAAGTGGCCCAAGCATGCTCTGATCGGCAATATCAGGATCTTTTGATTTTTTATATTAAGAAAAGACTTAAATTTTTTGGGGAAACACTTGAAACCTAGACAAGTAAAGGGTTAAATTATTTTGTGAAGCATGTTAAAAATTTGTCTCCTTTACAACCCCTTGCAGCACCTGAACTGCTAGAGGGGGGGCTCAACAAAGATATAACAGAAAGGTAAAATGACATCTATTAATAATGTACTAAAAATTTTGCTTTTCATATGCAAAAGACCTATTTTTTCCCCCATTTTTTTGACTGACCTAAATTACAAATATCTTTTTTGGGAGTGGAACCCCCATTGAGCAGACAAGGGGGGTTTCATCGTGCCTTTTGACTATCTTGGAGACTGGCCCTATTAAAGGACTTGGAGGTTAGTATTATCTGTAGTTTCATGTTTTAAAAAAGGTTTTTAAAGGATAGTTCTAGAAAGACTACAAATCAATGCATATGTGACATGGCCCTCCATTTTCCCCTCCACTACTTAACCCTCGTGGTTGGTGCAGGACAGCATCTCAGCATGATGTCACATATCGACGAAAATTGTAGTCTTTTGTTATGCTTTTCCCGCCTTTTTACAAAGCGATTGAACAATTAACTTCAAACTCCCGAAAATTATTATTCATTATCATCTAATCACAAACATTTGTGTAATCAAAATATAATGACTGGGCCCGGGAAATAAATTTTCAGTCCCATAAAACCCATCATTTTTTGGTCGAGAGGCCCCATGGGCTTCAGCGGAAGGGGCAGGTTCCCCCCTCTTTGGGCTTTTTTGGTCTTTTAACTGTATTGGAAAATGAAGATGACATTTACTGATGGCAGTGGCGATTTTTTGATTTAAATATCAAAAACATAAATTTCAATTTTTTTTCATTTATACTTGACAAGGGGGTTTTGGAAAGTTACTTTTAAAAAAAAACTTGTCATGAAAATTGGGTTATCTTAATCTCAAATAAAATTCTTTTTAAGGTTTTTTTTATTTCATAAATTTGTCAAAATTTGAATTTATGTCATTAAATTATGGTATGTAATAATTTTAAAAGAGCTGAAAGGTTTAAAAAATATAATGTTTCGGGCCCCAAATTGGGAAATAAATAACCCAAAAAAAAACATGGCATCATCCATCACAAATTTCACAATCATTGCATCCCTAGTTTGGTTTTAAAAAATTAACACGGGTCCCCGGCTGCAGTACAGTTAATTTTTCCTTCCCGCACACAAAGAAGAAGCTACTGATACTGTACAAGTTACCCACATTTTTTTAAGGTCGATGTCCTGCTCTTATGTTTAGGTAGTATTTGTGTTGTGACATCAGGTTGAAAATGAGTTTTTAACAGTTATCTTTACAATGTCTACAGGATGCTGCAGATGGATCGCCAGCGTTGAAGAGCAATTGGGGATGGTGATGGCGATTTACCTGCTGGGAAGATGGGTCAGTCAATGTTGGCATAGTGATTGAGGCAACACTGTCCTCAACAGTCTTGGGATCTTGCAGAGCCTGCCTATCTGTTGGGACTGCCCTATCGTTGGACCCAACCCCAAGAACCTAAAATCATTTTTTGGGTTTCAAAAGCTGCTGGAGCTGGACCCGGGAAACCTTTCCAACAGGTTAAAAGACAAAGAATGACCTCTGTTGATTGCTGGCCTGTTAAAGGTGCTTTTGTTGGGGGGAATTTTCCATTGGAACTTTACCTGTCTAAAATATTGAAGTTAACTTTAATGTTTAGATAATAGTCTTAATGTGGTCAAAATGAAATTCTTGGTAAAATTTACCTATCTGCTTTTTAAAATGCTCATGTGGACATTGTAAAGCTCACTGGTGAGAATAAATCCAGTTCAGGTAAAAAATGACCACTGGCTACTGTTCACAAGATGCTCTCTGAGGAATTTCCTATGGGAAGGTTTCCCTTCTGCGTTATAATTTTATGTGTTCATGTTAATAAATTTTGTCAAAAATGTTGTTCTTAATGCATTTCAGCCAGATGTATGTACACATGTGCAATGCTCACGAGAAAAAGTAACAGTTCAAAGTTTGAAGATTTCCCTCCTCTGTATGTAGTTGCTGGCCTTTCAGAAAGTGCTCTCTAGGTTTTTTTTCATTGGAAAAGGGTTACTTCTCTAAGTATAAAGTTTAATGTGTTTAATTTTCCCAATGGGGTAAAATGTGGTGCTTGGTGCATTTCAGCCATATCCCATTCATTTCAGCTGGATTCGTTATGCTTATGTTGAAAATCAAACAACCATATAATATCCCAGAGTTTATAAATAGAAATCTCAACTCTTTCAAGGGTAATGTTGATATTTTGTCAAAAGACAAAATAAATCTTTAATCAAAATCTGTGTAGAATGGTTTTTTATATTGCCCTTAATTTAAAAAAAAAAAAAAAAAAAACTCGTAATAGAAGATTTTTTATTTGATAGCCCAATATTAATTATATTCTTTTAAAAAACATCAAGTAAATGTAAGATTTGTTTTTTTAAAAAATTAATCTAATTTTCAGTTGCATCTACCTGACATTGTAATTTTAACTACTCAATTTCTTGGTGGTTTAAATTTTGGGGTTTCTTTGTAGACATAACTTTTAAATTTAAATAAAAAAAAGTTTAAATTTCTGGTACTCAATGTAGTTACCCAGATGAAAAAAAATTAAGGTCTTTTTGACTGTTCCTGCAGCCTGCTTTTAACAAAAAGGGTCCTATTAAGGTTTTTTAAGTTCAATGTTACACTAAAAAAAAAAACTCATTGGATGAACAAAAAAAAAATTTTTAGTTTTTATCCTTTAAAATTTTTTACCCCCAACTCAAACAGTACCTCTTTGAAATAGTTTAAATTGGTTGGTTGAACTCATCTTTATCAAATAACCAAAATAAAAATAGGTACTTTTGGGCCCTAAACTTATTTTCATTTTTTAACTCAAATTAATATAGAGTCAAAATAAAATTCTTTCATTACTTCATTTGACCCTCATATCAGACACACAACAAAAAATCTGATTAATGTTTTTTTTAAAAACGAGTAAAACACCCCAAAACCCCAGGTTCGGACCAACCATGAACTTTTTTTTTTTTTTCTTTTTGCGTTTTTCCCATTGTTCAACCCCACAAAAGTGTGACCTTTTGGATTATGAAATTTTTAGTCTTGCAGAAAAAAGCTATTAATATTTGGTCGTGTATGGACCATCACGGGAAACTAATCTTACTTTTTTTTGGAATTTTTTAAAAGCCAGGGGGGGTTTACCCTGGGTGATAAAAAAATAAATGACAGACAGGGATAAGACAAAAAAAAGGGAGTTTACAGCAGGCAGTGCTATTGGAAAAAAAAAACTTAGCTACTGTGATTCTAACACCTTCTTCCCCCAAACATATTGAACCCCAAAAGGTATGGAAAACCCTCCCCTATAAGTAGGCTGAAAACACAAATGAAAAAGTATGGGAAAATATGACCTTAGTGAGAAGTGGACGAATGATTTGGCACATACTAGCGTTCAAAAGTTATCAATTGACTGGGAGGATTAATAAGGTCTGGATAAAACATGCATGTGTGAACACCAAGCCCAGGCGTCTCCCCGACCCCTTGGAATGGGGTGTCCCCCAGCCGGGAAGTGGGACATCCATCCAAACCCCAAAAACTACCGGGCCACGAAAACCCCCTTAACCCCAGCGACCAGGGGGAACGAAACCACCACCTCCCGGGGCAGGACAGGTAAAGGGGGCCCGACCAGGGCCACCCCCCCCAACCCCCCACCCACCCCACCCCCAACCCCCCCCCGCCCCCCCCCCACCCACCCCAACCCGGGGCGGGAGGCCGCCGCCCGAGGAAACCAAAACCCGGCCCCCCTCGGAGGGGGCGAGGGGGGGCGGCCCCCGCGCAGCAGGCCATCCCCGGGCAGCCAAAAGCGACGGCGGTCAGCAAACCCAAATTTTGGGGGCCATGGGGGCGGGGAAAAAGGAGGAAAAAAGCGGGAGACGGCCCAAACGCCAGTAAATCACAGGGCCCACACACAGAGACAACCGAGAGGGGCGAGCAGGCGAATCCACCAATCAGGGGCAGCAACCCCCGGGGCCACCACCCAACCCCGGAAGCAAAGGCCCCCACAACCATGAACATTTTACCTTTAACTGCACTATGGTGCCAAAAACTTGTAAATACATATACCACATTTAAACACACATCAGCAGTACAAAACATGGAAATTTTTCCCACCATCTCAAACTAAACTGTTGAAAATGCATGACCTTGTCTTGACTTAAGTTTTATGCTTCTCTTAAGTTTTCTCTATGATAAAGGCAGTATATGACCTATAAATTCAGAAAAGTAATCTGCTGACTTCAAAACATTAAACAAAGTAACTAGTACTATAAACAATAATAAAAATAAATATTTGCAAAGGCTGGGCATGGTATAACCAGCCCCGTTAAACTGAAAACTTTTTTTCTAATATGTAATACCTGCAAACAGATTGCATGAAATAAACTGTCAACACACATGTAAGTAAAAACAGCCCTAAAAAACATTTAAATTTTCTTTGAGCCCAGTCACAGCCTTGTCCATATAACACACTTAAAGATCGCTACGAGCAGTTAACATTTTTTTAAAAAAAAAAACATGGGCGCTGTCACTGACGGGAGGACACAGTTTTTGCCCCTGATGAAAACAGCTTGATTTTCAGCTGCTGTATCTTTGCATTCAGCTTGTCTCCATCCATGTTCTAATGATCTTCTGGAAAAACTCGAAGGTGCCGGGTTTTCCCAGGAAGGCAAAGGTCAGAGCATAAATAGCCCAAACACAATGAACCCCGTGACACTGCCAACACCCTGGGACTTTTGCCCTCAAACACAACTCCTCCTCTGGCTCCTCACCCCATCTCTTGGATGTTAAATCCCCATGACTGTGGTGGCGATGTCCCTTTTGCATCCTCAGCTGCAGGGGCCCTGCCCGAAAACAAATTGGGTGAAACACTAAACAACAAACAAAATCATATACAAAATTAAATGCACACTTACTACATACAGTAGTTTAGGCAACAGTTCATCAGTTGTCTTGGTCAAAAAAAAAAACGGCTGTGCCAACATTTGACCTAAGATATCTGGCCATGGTTGTGATGTGGTGTGTCAGGCTTTCACAAATCTTCTATGCCCCTCAGTGATTTTTTCCTGAAGTCATTGGCTGTTTCATAGTATTTTCATAAATGAACATAAATTAAATTAATTCAATATAGAATTAACTATCCCTGTTCAGAAACTAATTTATCTATTGCATAATTTTGAACAATGTTTAAAAAAAAGTGGGCGACACTGACCTCCCCCATGAAACACTAGCCCCAATGCCCGACTTCACTGGGGTAAATTCGTCTCCTTCACGGTCTTTTCCCCAAAACATTTTAAAATATTACATTCGCTACTCACCAAGTGGGATTACAGCAGTTTGCGTGTCTCTGTGCCCCCAGCGGGTCAGAAAAGTTGCCCGTGAAAAAGCAGGGCCCCGGGAGGAACAGGGGCTGAACACGTTGCATTGAAATATCGTTAACAGGGGTTAGCTTTAGGATTGTGTGTTTGGCAGTCTTTGTGGGGTGGTGAATGCACCTGGAAAAAAAAAAAAATTGAAAAGCACTCAGGGGTGCTCGCCAACACCCCAAAATTTCACATATCACTGTTAGAAATACAATGAGTGATTAACAGTCAAACCAGTTTGATTTCCCCAGCGGGTGTGTGGCTGCCTGCTACCTCTTTCTCTCCTTTTCCCCCCGGAACCCAAAAAAACCAAACAACACCAGCCCAAAAAAAACCTCAAAAGATCCCCCTGTTGCCCAAGATATCAAACCACATTTTGCCCCAAAATGCCACAATTTAAAAAAAACAGTTTGGTTTATTTCTTCGGGTGCTGCTTCTAGCATCCTTCCCATTGATAACCAGCTGAAGTCAAACCCTACTTTATTCTGGGGTGATTAACAAAAATTTTCTCATTTAGATCACAAAACATCCTTTTTAACAAGAAAATCACAATAAGGAGAAAAAATGAAACAAAATACTCATAAATCAACAAATGTTAAGAATGAAAAAATGACTTTGAGCATGTTATAAGTGAAGCGGGAATAGTTTCCCAGGCGTTTACCTCTGAAATGAAAAGACCTCCAAAAACCCGAAAGGAGACAAAACCCCCCCATTTAAACCCCCAAAATCACCAAATGTGCCCAAGCCTGAGCAATCATCTTTACGTTAACACTGGAAAATGTGACAACATGCAAAAACTGATAAACACAACGGCAGAGAGAATAAACCCAAACATAACAGTAGGGGAGAGAAAAAGGGGAAAAAAGACTCACAAAGAATTTTAAACATACCTTTGTATAGCACTGTAAATGCCCCTTTTTTAAAGTACTAAGCACTTTTCTTTTAATGACTTTTTAATAAAGCATTGCCTCTGAATAACAACTAGGCAATCCATCTAATATTGGTGAAACCTGTAAAGGGAGTTAACAATAAAATACCCCCCGATGAATTAAATATCCTTATTTTAAAATTTCTAATTTTAGCCTTTTGTTTTCCTATTACATCATAGGACATTGTGGTTTCCTTCAAATAAAATTTTTAAAAAAATTGACTCAGACCCAACAGCACCCTAATGCCCCTTTAATACACAAAAATACACTAAATCTTTTATTAATAAAAACAGAGCTAAGCATTTTTCCACAGTAAACAGATTCATTCAGTTTCACTTGGGTTTTATTTGACTTACCAATCAAACGTCTTCTTCTCTTTGTCTGAAGAAAACAACAAGATTTAGTTTTTTTCTTATCTCTCTTGTGTTTAGACAGCTGGCAACATTTACTAAATCAAAATGGACTCAAAAGGGGTAAAATAGTTCATAATCTCTGTATTTCATCATTCAATATCATTTTTTATTTTACAAAATTGTGACTTAAAGTGAAATGTTTTACTGTGATAGTAGTAAAAATTTTAAAAATATAGATTGATTCAAAATTAATAAGCTGTATGAAATTTGTGGACCCTTAAAGCAGAAATTTAATATTTACCTGTGCTAAACGCTTCTACTAACAGCTAAAGCTGCTAGTAAAAAAAAGTGAGACAGGAAAACATCGAAAAAGGTGCCCTTTTACCAGCACCTTTTGAAAATCATTGCGGGGAAAACCCATAATTTATAACACATGAAAAAAAACTAAATGAAATGGTACCAAAATTATTTTTTTTTTAAATAATAAACTACATCAGTTGACCTTGAGATAAAATGACAAAATGGCTCGAAAAAAGGAAAGGGATTAATATGAGGTTTGCTGCTAGCTAACTTGAGGATTAGCTGGTCTTTAGCTAAAGTTTTTTGCTCTTAATAACATGATAGATTTGTTTTTTATTTTCCGCTTACACTGGTGAAAAGTGAACAAGACAACAGTTCTTACATAGTATAAAAAAAAATGCTCAGACTCTCCCCAAGCTAGCAAAATTGCTTTGGGGACCGTAGAAGCATTGTCATTAGCCCCAAATAGGAACAGAAATGCTGATTTGGGCTCTAGCATGTATTGTGTGATACACCAGTTCCCCACAACATTTCTATATTGAAAACCACTGAACCTGGGGGTTTTTTCAATCCATTTTACAAGTTAATTAGTTTTAAAGAGTTGCTGTTCAGAGAGACAAGCACTCACCTCAGGCGGGGAAAAAAATGGTGTGATTGTGGCGTGGTCATAGACTGTAAAAAGAATGGATTGCCCCCGTGACATCACCCTTTGGGTTTTTGGGGGAGTCCTTTTTGTGTTTATCATGGACTTTTGAACTGCCATCTTGGATTTCATGGTGTCCCATATTTGGGGAAGGCGGTAACTTTTGGGTCAGCGGCCGGATCCCCCACTGAACTAAAATTTAAACCCGTGCTGAACTGGGCTACCAAGGCTTTCAGAAAATGGCTAACAAGCGCTACTGGCAGCAAAACAGACCCTAATGCTGCTGTTTTTTAAAAATCCCCTTTCAGATTGAGGGGTTTTTTGGGGGGACCAGGGTTTGGTGGTGTTGTGAGGGGAAAATTCTTTTTACTATTGAACTTGAAATGATCGTTTAACATGTTTTTACCGTGTTTCAACACTGCCTCCATCCACTAACGTTATCCCCGGGCCGTTTTCTGGAACATTTTGCCCACCGTGGATTTTTAAACACAACAATGTTTAAAAAAGCTTGTATTCCCCCCTAAACAGACTCAACATATCTGGTCAATTTCTTATCAGCAGGAACCATGATACAAAAAAGTTGTGATAAACCTCGCAAATTTTTGACACATACCAATAAGTGGCAGCATCAAGGAAAACTTATTTTATACAGTCTGTGGGTAAATAGTACTAGATTTTACACGAAAAAATCAACACAGGATCCTTTGCGGGCGATTAGTACAATCAACAGCACAAACACCATCCCTCCATTCATTATCTACTCTTATCCCACATAGAATTGCAGATAACCTATCCCCGCTTGTTGGGTGAAAAGGGGTGGACACCCCGGACAAGTCTCCGTTTCACAGGACACATGAGACAGACAAACCCTCACACTCCCTTCACACCTGACAGTTTTAAAAAAACCCAATTAACTAATCCATGCATGTTTTGGATGGTGGAAGCGGGGACCGGAGAAAACCCAAAACATGGGAGAACATCAAACTCCCATGGGAATGGGCCTTCTTGTTAGGGAAACAGTGCAACCACTGCACCACCGTACCCCCCACGCCATATTCCAAAAACAAACTGCGAAAATGGCAAAAAACACGGAAACCCCCGGGGCCTATTTAAACCCCAGACCTCTGGGGGTACCTAGCCTAGCTCAGCTGATGCTGAGCAAAAAGCTAACTGCGGTAGCTGTCTGAACCTTCCCCAATAACCCCCCTAATTTTTCAAAAAATTTGGGAAAATAACACTAAAATGGTTGTGGTAAGAAAAAATCACCCCCTCAGTGTTCACGGAGGTGGGAAAATATTGAGACAAAATTAAAATGTACCAGGCTGTAATTGTTTTTAAAACTGTAAATTTGGCTATTTTAACATGGCGGTCAATGGAGAATTGCTCACTTCGGGCCAGCCCCAGCGGCTGGGCGGGTTTCAGCTTTTTAGCGTGGAAGTGGTCTTCTTGGAGAACCCACAACTGCCCCCTTTGGGGGGGGATGCGCAAAAAACAATGGGTCTTCAAAGGGCAGTGGGAAAATGAGGGGTATTATGACAGCCATCTGACTGTCTTTAACAGGCTGTATCAGGCTAGTGAAGATTGTCTATCACATATATAAGTAGAAAAACTTGTTGGGAAAAGTAAAAAGTCTGATACCCATTTTTTAAACTGTCTGTTGCAACCTCTGGGGTAATCCAGGGTCTTTAAAAATTTCATTCACACAAGAGTCTGGAATATTCTGAAGATTTACTGTTTGGAAAATTGTAGAACAGAGGGCTGGTCAGGCTCTTGATGTCTTGGGAATATATGTATGTGGAGGGGTGGCTTGCTTGGATAAAAATTTTACATCCCGGTATAGCCAAATTTTTATCCGATAATGATATATATTCCCATATAGTAGTTTTCTGATGTCTTTTAATTTCCATTAGCTCTCCCCCATCTCTTCTTCAGGGTGGATTAAATCTGTTTAAACCAAAAATTGCAAAAAATGAGACATAAGTGACCTGGGTTTTCATTATGACTGCCCAGCAGGCCCCAGGGGGGCTGGGGCTCTGCCCCGGCTGTGGAGGGGGTTTTTTTTTTTTTTTTTTCGTGTTAGTTTTTCAATGTGTGTGTGGGTGTGCCTACATGCAATTAAATCATTTAAACAACATTTCCACCAACTGACATTCATTAAAAATGAATTTCCACTGACAGACAGTGTATCATTCTCT
This sequence comes from Synanceia verrucosa, assembly GCA_029721515.1. Taxonomy (NCBI): domain Eukaryota; kingdom Metazoa; phylum Chordata; class Actinopteri; order Perciformes; family Synanceiidae; genus Synanceia; species Synanceia verrucosa. Next base: position 16,603 of record JAQQSB010001577.1, on the reverse strand, counting down.
CATGGGGGTCGGCAAAAGGGCCCCCTCACTAAATAAATCCCGGGTTTTGGTTGCTGGGGAAAATTTGAATAATTGGCCTATCAAGTCGCCAAATTTAACCCGGGGGGTCTGTAAGGGTTTAGGTTGCTAAAGCTCGTGAGGGGCCAGCGATAGTTTTTTTAAATGCGACTCCCAGACTCTGCCCGGGGGAAAAAAAAAGCGACGGGGAAAGAGATGATGGGGTGCGGTCAAAAGGAGTTCAAGGCGGCTTGCACCAAATTCAGTGAAATCATTATTAATATCCCTTTGGGGATGGGCGATGGGGCTCGTTGGACGGGGCCCGGGCAACCAAAACAACATTTGCCAGCAAACCGGAAAGAAAGTTGTACAAACAGAGTTTTTTTTGGAGCTGGTTCAACCGTAAAGGGGGGCTGTCAGGTTGTGGAGCAAAATACTTTGTTTCCCCCGTTTCCCCTTCAGAGCGACAAATGTGATTCGACTTGGACAAACTGGATAACGGATCAAAACGAGCCCTCCCAAAATTCAAAGGAAAACTGTGAACTAGCTGTTTGGAAAAATTAGCATAAAAACCCCCCTAGATGATGGGCACGCATTGCTTTAAGAAGGCCCCGAAGAGGTAGATAAAAAACCCTAATATTTTATCTACGATCATCAACTTTAAAATTTTGTGGGCCTTTTGTTAAAAAGCCGGACCCGATGAAAGGGGTCACTGGAATATTCAGAGGGTTTTGTTGATTTAATGGGATCCATTGATCGGAATAATAAAAATATAGTTGTGGAGTTGTGTGTTTGTTGTTTTCTCAGGCTGTGACATCAACCTTTGCTCTTCTATGGCACTGTCTGTTTTCTCCAAGTAAATGAATTTTTTCTTGATTAGAAGGGGTTTTAAAAACATCTGTTTTTTAATTTTTTAACTTGGGTTTTCAATTCTTTGCATATGCATTTAATATGAAATGTTCTGTTTCATTCTCTCTTTAAAAACTCAACCCCCCTCTGAACCGTCCCCCTCTCTACACACTGTTGATTTGTACAGATTCAGCTGAAATCATAGCCTTGTTTGAATTTATAAATATTTTATTGTATCGTAGTAGATAAAGTCTAATATAGCTGTAAATTGTTACTTTTTTTTGAAACCGTAAACTGTGAAATTAAAAAATTTTTTTGGAACTATAGTCATTTCCGACTTTCATTTAAATGTTTATGCTAGATTAGGCAGGAAATCTGTTGGCCCCCAACCCAAAAATTTTTTTTCCCCCCCAAATGTTATTATTCAATCATAATGTATAGAATGTGGAATATTTTAAATTGTTATAAAAAAATGAAAATCTGTGATAATGGGGTTTAAAATGTATGAATAAAGTGGAAAAAAAATTAAATAAATAATTGGTGTAATATTATATAAAACCCAAACTAATCTGCTTGCTGAGTCTGTGTGTAAGTTTGGGGATTTTTTTTGAAAAAACGGACTGAGTCTGAGCTTCCTGTCTGTGTGTGTATCAATGATGCTATCCTCAAGTCAAAAATTTCAGAAATTTTGTCTCTCTACTCCCTCGGGCCCTCAGGGGATTTTCCCAAAAGGGGTTTTCTTTTTATGCGTGCCTATCCTGAATTCATTTGGAACAAACACACCCGTCCCCGATTTAAACAAGCAGCTTGTTTCCTGTGAAGATTAAATCAGAGTTGGGTTTTTTTTTTGAAAAAGGGCAGTTAAAACCCAGCTTCTTGTGAAAACAGTTACTCCTCCGGGGTTTGGCGCTTTTTTTTAGAAAAAAAAGACTTTTACTTTGAAAAAAAAAAACCCGACGAGCTTCCTGTCTATGTTTTGTGCCAATGATGTCACCCACTCTCTGTATCATCGCATTGGGCAATCAAACACCTAATCTATATATTTGTCTATTTGGGTCCTCCCCACACACACACAACCAACATCCCGTCACTCCCATGATTATAAACTGCCTTTGAATCACCTCTGTTAAAAAAGATAAGTGAGCCTAGATTTTTTCTTTAATGATGCTGTGATGATGGAGGTTCATGCATATCCCCAATTCTGCTGGGCCCCCCCTCACCCGGCCCATGGGGGACCCCCAGAAAAAATCCCGGCCGCCCCCGGTCTGTCTCCCCCACTGGCTCTCAATGCTGCCAGTGATTTCAACTAGTTGGACCATGTTGAATTCCTCTGTTAAGAAACCCTAAATCGGCTTTGGGGTTTGGATGACAGGCGGGAGGGCTCCGGGATAGGGTGCAAATTTTGTGTCTCTAGCCAACTCAGAAACCCACAATGGAGGTTAAAAAAGAGGGTTTTTTGCTTTTCGGATTTAACAACATTTGGGCTCTATGGAAAAATCTTGGGAAGTGGGTACAAATTAAGACCGTGGAGCAAAAATCAAATCTCACACTCATAAGACACACTTCACCGGGCATTTTCCCAAAGTTTTTTCTAAATTTTTTGGTGGGTGAACTGTCCCCAAATTTATTTAAAAAAAAAAATTAGCGATTTGAAAATCCTCTCCCTCTAGGTGTGGGTTTTGTCCTCTGTCCGTAATGACACCCCTGTTAACCTCGATTTTGACATTTTCCCTGCTCTGAATAATGTCTGATGGACAAACCAATTTTTTAGCTGATGATGAATTAAAGATTTTGCCAGGTAAATTTTCTGCATTTGCAAAATTGAATGGAGTTTCAGGTGAAAGTATGAGGAGCAGTGACTGTTTGTTGCTGAAAATAAAAAATTTGAAATCTACCCTTTCCCCTTCATTTCCCAAATCGTCCGAATCAATATCGTTCTGGGTAAAACACACTATTTTATGATTTTGGGATGTTTTATTTTTAATCATTTTTATATTTATATATTTTTGGAATGAATCTAAAAATCTTGGGGGACTCCCCAAAAAGGGAAAAGTAAAATTGCTGCCGTCTTAAACTTTTCCAATAAACACTACAGTTTCAATAGGTCCCTTGTGGACCTGTTTCCCATCTTTTGCTAATAATCTACAGAACATCCCAAAAATCATTATATAGTGTTGAATCTGATTTTCTTCCCAAAACTAACAAGAAAAAGCAATATTTTTTGGAAAAAAAGATTCTGAAAGATGAATGAAGGTAAATCAGCTTTCCTTCTTAAATCATTAAAATCCCCAAACACCTTTTCTCACCTGAAAAGCTCAAAGACATAAAAAAAATACATTATGAATCTCTGAACATACCCAAAACTCATTATGTGATGTTGAATCATGATGTTTCAACTCAAATCATCAATCACATCAATTTTCCCTCTCGGGGGGCAAAATGGCTCCAGCCCTTGAACTTAAAAAACCCCCCTCCTGGGTTTTTTTGGAGTTTGGGAAAAAGTGGTACACATGTGTAACTTTACCACAAAAAAATTCCCCATCTTTCCCAAAAAGGAATCGGCCATTTTTTTTCCACTCTTCATTTGGGTGTTTTCCCATTGAACCTTTAATGGCCCTAACTCCTTTGTGTATTAAAACACTTGATTTTGCCCCCTTACGCCGTCCCATCTGATACCCAACCCGGATACCGTGGGGGAATAAACCCCTTCGTTTCGTTAAACTTTTATTTGCCTTTTTTGAATTTGCCCCAAATATTTTGTTTTAAAAAAAATAAAAAAAAAATAAAACAAATCGTTGGAGGCTTAAAATATTTGGAGGCCCCTAAATAACCAAAGTCTGCACATCATTATTCGATATACTCCTTTGAAAAACTGACCTTTTTTTCGTTCCCCTCGTCCCATTTCACTGGGGTTTAATTTATCATACTACAATTAAAGGGGTACCTTATTTTTAAGTCAATACTTAAAAAAATTTACTGGTTTTAGAGAAGCAAGTGAGTAAAAAATTATTTTCAGGATTCCCGCATCCTGGAATGGAAAATCAAATTTGTGAACATTTAACATCACTTCCTCTCATTTTGTTTTTCATCCCAAAACATCCCCATGATCCTACCACATAATCTAATACCCCACATAATGCTAGTGACGTAGAATCCATCCACTGTTTCATTAGGTCTGTTTTTGTACAACACTGGATTGCATAACCTTGTTAACAGTTTATGAACGGAACATCTGAAAAACCCTGGTTTATGATGTACATTGTTTTTAAAGGGATTTTGGGTTTTTTTAAAATTTTAAATCATTTTCTGATGGTTAAAAAATTTAATATGCCTTTTGGGCTAATTTTAATCTGAGAAAATTTTAAATGAGTCCCTTTGGTTTCAGTAGTTTGTTTTAAGGAAATTTCACCTCATCAACAACTAGATTTATTTATTTATTCATTATTTTTATTACACATTTAGAAATTTACATTTGCTCCACAAAAATATACATTTCTTTTTATTTTAGTTTTAAAATTTAAATTGGAAATCTGTTGGGAGACAGATCACCTGATTTAAACCCAAATGAATTTCTAAATGTTTGAAAATTGCTTTTTTTTTTTTTTGATCTATTGTTTGGGGCGGGTTGCGGGGGAAAACCCCAAAAAATATTTCTGGAAGAAAAAAAGATACCCATAACACCCCGAAACCCGATCACTACTAAAAAGAAAACAGATCCCTGATTAAACACGAAACCCGATCCTGATTAACACACAGAAAAAGTCACCGTTAACACACAAAAAACAGATCATCTGATTAACACACAGAAAACGATCCCCGTTAACACACAAAAAAGATCACCGTTAACCCGAAAACAGATCATCTGATTCCCTCCAGAAAACAGATCATCTGATTCATGCCCAGAAACAATGTTGTCAAAAAAACCCCCTCCATGAGTTTATCGGGATCGGTTTTTTTTTAAGTTGTTTAGCCTTCAGTGCGGGTAGGGTTTCCCCAAAAATTTTGGGAAAAGAGGCCCCGCTCGATCTGTGGGTTGTCCCCCCGATTGTCAATTTCCTTCCCCAGAGCATCCTTGTCCCCAAAATTTCTTGATGGCGGAGGTTCTTTCCCTGGGTTCCTGCCGGGCCTCATTTTCCGGCCAAGGTCAGGCTTGGTTTTTTTTTTGCTGGTCTTTTCCCAAGTGGATTCTCCGAGGTTTCCCAAACTCCCGATTTCTTGTTGTGACCCCATTCTCCCGGGTGAGTTGCTCTTCCTCCCCTGGTCATTGCTGTTCCCGACGTTGACATGGCCGCTTCATCTGGGCCGAAGCCTCTCCTTTCCAAAGGGTCATTATGGTGGTTCAGGTCATGTTGAACCTTTGCTTTCTCAGATATGGACAGCTCCAATCTGTGCTCCCGGCTCTGTTCTGCTCAAAAATTCCCCCCTTTCAGCCCCGGCGGTTTTTTCAGCTCCTCCCGAGTTTGGATGTGCTCCCCTTTGTTATGCAGCATGTGGTTTTTTTTCAGGGTTTGGCTTTGCAAAGCCCCCTCCTTGTAAGTCTTCCCTCAATGCCTGGATCTCACGATGCAAAACCTCTTTCCTCCCAAACGTGACTTTGAGCCTTCACTGCGTTATGGCTTCCCGTGCAGCGGTTGACCTGCTGCTTTTCTCCTTCAGCTGCCATTTATCTCCGGGGCAGCTTTTTGCCGATCGGGGGTCCTTTTCCGCCCTCATTTCCTGGAGGGCTGTTTGAATCTTTTCAATGTAAATTTAGATTTGCAAATCTCCATCAACTCCTCTTTTTAGCGTTTAAAATTTTAATTCTTCTTAAACTCTTTTCCCTCCTCCAGCCTCTTCAGGAGCTGCAGCCTATCATTCATTAGGCTTTCATTTTGCGTTTCATTTCCTCCTCCTGTTTGGTTCTTCACTCAGCCCTCCGTTGTTCTGTGAGACACCTCCTGCTAAAAAGCTCCACCTTTTCTTCAGCTTCTCCTGCCTTAGTATCTTTGTCTATCGTTCCCGTTTATAGCTCCTGACATCCCTCAATCCCAAATTTCTTTTCAGGCTTCAGACCATTCTCCCGCTTCTTTTTCTCTTTTGCCCTTTTGGGGGATCAAATAGGGTTTTTACCACATCAAACCCCCCACTGACCCCTGCAGGGTTTTTGTTTCTTCCGGGCACCCCTCTGCCTTCATCCCATCCCTTTGCTAAAAGCTCCCCCTCTTAAGCTTCTTCTTGATTGGGGGATCTGCAGAGTCGGCTTTGAGCTGCTGGTTTAGGGGCTCAGTCTCTCCTTACAACGTTATAATCATTTGATTGAGTCCATCAATGACCCCCCTGCATATGCCTACTGTTTTTCCACTCATCTTTGACTCTTGGGAAATTATACACAGTAAAACTGGGGTGGGTATATTAAAATACTAGAAAAATCTATGATTTCATTGTTTTGTCTCCTTCAAAAGGTTTAAAAAAAGTGTTGCCACCTGAAGGTTATAACTAAACCAAGATTAAAGGCAAATTGGAAACAGATGATGTCATCAATTTATGAAGGGTTTCCTGTTCCGGCAGCACTGTTCAGATATTTCACTTTGGAAGGTTTGTTGCCATGGCACATTTGAACTCAGAATCTATCTCTCTATCTATAATTCGTGTTTTTTATATATATATATATATATTTTATATATTACAAAATATATAAAATATATATATATATTTATATATATATATATGTGTATATATTTAACATATATATATATATACAATATATATATATTTATATATATATATATGTGTATATATATTTCATATATATATATATAAAAATATATATATATATTTAAATATATATATATATTTTTTATATATATATTTCATATTTAAAGGGCCTTAGGTAAGACCCTAATCTAACAGCCTACCCCCAATATGGCGATACAATACTAACAGAGTCATCCCCCTGGACTTGCGGGTTAAAATCCCTTCAGATGCTCGGGAACCCCGGGCAATCTGATGAGAAATGGGCTACTGGAACAAAAAATACATGGGCAGGGGAGAGAATCAGGTGTGGAAACTACCCAAAAACAACCCAGAGAGGGGGTATATGGCAGAATTAGGACCTGTGGGCTTGAAACCACAATCAAGGTTTCAAAAAAAAAGCTTTGCCCCGTGTTAACTCTGTACAAAACTGCTATCACAACTAGAATCACGATATCAACGATATAATAAGTTTTGGTTATGTTATGAATTTACAATGTCTCTGTTTTTTATGTCTTTTTGGGGGTTTTCAAGGTGAGAAAAAAGGGTATGGGGGGTTTTTTGCATATTTAAAATGGGAAAACTGTTTTTTATTTCCATTCAGACATTTTTTTCCCCAAAATACTTATTCTTGTTAGATTTGGGAAAACATAGTTCAACATGATATAATGAGTTTTGGTCATGTTATGAATTCACAAATATCTTTTTCTATTTTTTGGGCTTTTTAAGGGAAAAAAAAGGGGTTTGGGGCATTTTCAGCATGATTTATGTATGGGGAAAACTGTGTGATGGTTTTGGAGAATGTGTCAAGCTTTGCCCGAACTCTGTGATGTACTGTTTTCTTGTTTAAAAACGGGGGTTGCAGTATCCTTTTCCCCCCTTAGGCCTGATTAATGGACTCTTTAAAACATACAGCATGTTGTTTATCACTATGGGTATTGCTTGTCCGGAACTCATGAGCATGTTTTATCAGAATTATTATTTTTTTATATTCTGGGGCATTCCTCCAAAACCCTTGCCCCGGTTTTAATTCTCATCTCTTTTGCAGACAGATAAAAAAAGAAATCTTTGGGCAAAAAAGTAAATTATTTAGGGCTCTTGTTGGAAAAATCTGTAAATTGAATTCAGAAATTTCCCCAAAATTATTAAAATAAAATGCTAATTTTACATTAAAAAAAAATTTAAAAACTCAGAAATGTTAAAGTGGAATAAAAAAATGTATCTCCCAAACCCGCCAGTGTAGTACTGTGATCCTGCACTGATTTTGATTATTAGGGCACATGCCTGGAAGCTATTGAGCAAAATGCTAATATTTAAATTAAAAAAAATTTATATAAAATCTCAAAATGTTAAAGTGGAATAAAAAAATGTATCTCAACCAGCCAGTGTATACTTGGGTCCTGCACTGATTTTAGTCATTAGGTCACATATAGAAAATTATTGGCTAAAATGCTAATATTTTCATTAAAAAAATTATAAAATCTCAGAAATTTAAAGTGGAATAAACAGAGTTGTATCTCAACCAGCCAGGGGGACTGTGATCCTGCACTGATTTTGGGCATTAGGTCACATGACTAGAAAGTTATTGAGCTAAAATTATTTTACATTAAAAATTATTATAAACTCTCAAAAAATGTTAAAGTGGAAGAAAAAGAGTGTATCTCAACCAGCCAGTGTAGTACTGTGATCCCGCACTGATTTTGAGTCATTAGGTCACATGATAAAGCTATTGAGCTAAAATGCTAATATTTTCATTAAAAATTATTACAAAATCTCAGAAATGTTAAAGTGGAATAAAGAGGTATATCTCAACCAGGGGAAATACTGTGATCCCGCACTGATTTTGAGTCATTAGGTCACCTGACCTGGAAGCTATTGAGCTAAAGGCTAATATTTTCATTAAAAAAATTTAAAATAAAATCTCAGAAATGTTAAAGTCGAATAAAAGAGGGTTTTTCTCAACCAGCCAGGGAGTACTGTGATCCTGCAGATTTTTTTGTCATTAGGTCCCTGACTAGAAAATTGAGCTAAAATGCTAATATTTACATTAAGAAATTTTATAAAAACTCAAAAATTTAACGTGGAATAAAAAAGGGGTATCTCAAAGCCAGGAGTACTGGATCCTGCACTGATTTTGAGTCATTAGGGCACATGACTAGAAAGTTATTGAGTTAAAATACTAATATTTACATTAAAAAATTAAATAAAATCTCAGAAATTTAACTGGAATAAAAAGAGGTGTACTCAACCCGCCATGTAGTATTTATCCCCAATTTTGAGTCATTAGGTCACATGACCTGGGCGCATTCAAAATTTAAAATTTTTAAAAAATTATAAATCCCCAAAAAAAAGTGGAATAAAAAAGGGGTATCTCAACCAGCCAGGGGTCTGGATCCCGCACTGATTTTGAGTCATTAGGTCCATGACTAAAAGTATTGAGCTAAAATGCTCATATTTACATTAAAAATTAAATAAATCTCAAAATTTAAATGGAAAAAAAAGGGTGTATCTCACCAGCCAGTGAGTACTGTGATCCTGCACTGATTTTTTAGTCATTAGGGCCAAAGACTAGAAGTTATTGAGCTAAAATGCTAATATTTACATTAAAAATTATTTAAACTCTCAGAAATGTTAAAGTGGAATAAACAGGGGTTTTATCTCAACCAGCCAGGGGGGGTCTTGTCCTGCACTGATTTTTAGTCATTAGGTCACATGACTAAAAACTATTGAGCTAAAATGCTCATATTTACATTAAAAATTAAAAAGAAAACTAAATGTTAAAGTGGAATAAAAAAAGGGTGTTCTCAACCAGCCAGTGTAGTACTGTGATCCTGCTGATTTTGAGTCATTTGGTCACATGACCTGGAAGCTATTGACTAAATTAATATTTATATTAAAAAATTTATAAAAACTAGAAATGTTAAATGGGAAAAAAAAGAGGTTATCTCAACCAGCCATGGGAGTACTGTGATCCTGCCCGATTTTGAGTGATTAGGTCCCATGACTAGAAAGCTATTGAGCTAAAATGCTAATATTTTCATTAAAAAAAAAAATATAAAATCTCAGAAATGTTAAAGTGGAATAAAAAGGGGTATCTCAACCCCCCAGTGTATATTTATCTGCACTGATTTTGACTCATTAGGTCACATGACTGAAAGCTATTGAGCTAAAATGCTAATATTTACATTAAAAAATTTTTATAAAATCTCAGAAATGGGAAGTGGAATAAAAAAAGGGGGTATCTCAACCAGCCAGGGGGGACTGTGATCCCGTACTGATTTGGTCATTAGGTCCCCATGACCTGGAAGCTATTGAGCTAAAATGCTAATATTTACATTAAAAAATTATTATAAAAAGTCAAAAAGTTAAAATGGAATAAAAAGGGGGTACTCAACCAGCCAGTGATCTGTGATTCTGCACTGATTTTGGGTTTAGGTCCTGACTAGAAGTTATTGGTAAAAAGCTAATATTTACATTAAAAAATTTTTATAAAATCTGAAATTTAAAATGGAATAAAAAAAGGGGGGTATCTCAACCAGCCATTAGTACTGTGATTTTGCACTGATTTTGAGTCATTAGGTCACATGACTAAAAATTATTGAGCTAAAAACTAATATTTACATTAAAAAATTATTATAAAATCTCAGAAATGTTAAAAATGGAATAAAAAAGGTGTATCTCAAACCAGTGTATACTGTGATCCCGTCCCGATTTTAGTCATTTTGGTCCAGCAAAAGTTATTGAGCTAAAATACAAAATTTACATTAAAAAAATTTAAAATAAAATCTCAGAAATGTCAAAGTGGAATAAAAAAGGGTGTATCTCAACCAGCCAGTGTAGTACTTTATCCTGTCCTGATTTTGAGTCATTAGGTCACATGACTAGAAAGTTATTGGGGGAAAATGCTAATATTTACATTAAAAAATTTTAAAAACTCAGACATGTTAAATTTGGGAAAAAAAAGGGTGTATCTCAACCAGCCAGGGGGTACTGTGATCCTGCACTGATTTTGAGTCATTAGGTCACATGACCTGGAAGCTATTGAGCTAAAATTTAAAATTTACATTAAAAATTATTATAAAATCTCAAAAAGTTAAAATGGAATAAAAAAAGGGGGTATCTCAACCAGCCAGTGGGTACTGTGATCCTGCACTGATTTTATCATTGGTCACGTGACTAAAAACTATTTAGATAAAAAAGCTAATTTACATTAAAAAAAAGATTTTCTCAAAATGTTAAAATGGAATAAAGAGGTGTATCTCAACCAGCCAGGGGTACTGTGATCCTGCATGTTTTAGTCATTAGGTCACATGACTAAAACTATTTACTAAAAAGCTAATATTTCATTAAAAAATTTTATAAAAACTCAGAAATGTTAAAATGGGAAAAAAAGGGGGTATCTTAACCGATGTAGTACTGTGATTCTGCACTGATTTTATCATTAGGGCCCCTGACCGGGCTATTTAGCTAAAATGCTCATATTTAATTAAAAATTATTATAAAATCTCAAAAAGTTAAAATGGAATAAAGAAATTTTCTTAACCAGCCAGTGTAGTACTGTGATTCTGCACTGATTTTGGTATTAGTCACATGACCTGGGAAAATATTGAGCTAAAAAGCTAATTAACATTAAAAATTAATATAAAAACTCAGAAATGTTAAAGTGGAATAAAAAGATTATCTCAACCAGCCATTGGGACTGTGATCCCGCACTGATTTTGAGTCATTAGGTCCATGACCTGGAAGCTATTTAGCTAAAAAGCTCTATTTACATTAAAAAAAATTATAAAATCTCAGAAATTTAAAGCGGGAAAAAAAGAGGGGTCCTCAACCAGCCAGTGGGGTACTGTGATCCTGCACTGATTTTGAGTCATTAGGTCACATGACGAAAGCTATTGGCAAAAACTTTTTTTAAAAATAAAATAAAAACTCAAAAAGTTAAATGGAAAAGGGTGTTTTCAACCAGCCGGGGGTACTGTGATCCTGCACTGATTTTGGTCATTAGGGCACTTTTGAAAGTTTTAGTAAAATGCTAATTTTTAAAAAAAAAATTAAAATCTCAGAAATTTAAAGGGGAAAAAAAAGTGTATCTCCAAAGAATTTTTGATCCCCACTGATTTTGGGCATTGGTCAATTAGAAAGCTAGTGAGCTAAAAAAATTTTTTACAAAAAAATTTTTAAAAACCCCGAAATGTTGAAGGGAAAAAAAAGGTTCTCAACCAGCCAGGGGGTTTTGGGTCCCCAGTTAGTCATTAGGGCCATGACCTGGCCTTTGAGCTAAAATGCTAATATTTACATTAAAAAATTAATATAAAATCTCAAAAAATGTTAAAGTGGAATAAAAAAAATTTGTATCTCAACCAGCCAGTGTAGTACTGTGATCCTGTCTGTGATTTTGAGTCATTAGGTCACATGACTAGAAAGCTATTGGATAAAAAACTAATATTTTTAAAAATTTTAAAATCTCAGAAAATTTAAAATGGAATAAAAAGAGGGGTTTTAACCAGCCAGGGGTTTTGGTTTTCTGATTTTGAGTTTGGAATCCAATGACAAAAATTTGAATAAAACTAATTTTAAAAAAAAATTTTAAAAATTTAGAAATGTTTAAAAAGGAAAAAAAGGGGTATCTCAACCCAGGGGTACTTATTCATGATTTTTGGGCTTAGGTCACATTGAAAACTAGTAGGGTAAATCTAAAATTTTTCAAAAATTATTATAAAATCCCAAAATGTTAAAGGGTAAAGAGGGGTATCTCCCAAACCCGCCAGGGGGGGTCTTGATCCTGCACTGATTTTGAGTCATTAGGTCACATGACCCGGGAGCTATTGAGCTAAAATCTAATATTTACATTAAAAACTTAATATAAAATCTCAAATGTTAAAAAAGGATAAAAATTTTTATTAACCAGCCCGTGTATTTTTGATCCCTTTGTATTTGATATTAGGTCAAACTAGAAAATTATTGAGCTAAAATGTAAAATTTTTCATTAAAAATTTTTAAAAATTGAAAGTAAAGGGAATAAAAAGAGGTGTATCTCAACCAACCAGGATACGTTCTACTGATTTTGAGTCATTAGGTCACATGACCTGGAAGGTTTGACAAAAAGCTAATTTTACATTAAAAATTATTATAAAATCTCAGAAATGTTAAAGTGGAATAAAAAAGGGGTCCTCAACCAGCCAGGGGGTACTGTGATCCTGCCCGATTTTGAGTCATTGGGGCACATGACCTGGGAAACTATTGAGCTAAAAATTTAAAATTTACATTAAAAATTTTTATAAAATTAAAATTTAAGTGGAATAAAAAGATGTACCTCAACCAGCCAGGGGAGTACTTGATCCCGCACTGATTTTTTGTCATTGGTTACCGACCTGGAAGCTATTGAGCTAAAATGCTAATTTTATATTAAAAAAAAAATATAAAAACCCAGAAATTTAAAAATGGAAAAAAAAGAGGTGTTCTCCCCCGAGGGATTATGATCCTGCACTGATTTTGAGTCATTAATTGACAAAACTATTAGTAAAATTAATTTTTTAAAAATTATTTTAAAATCTAAAATGTTAAAGAAATAAAGAGGGGTATCTAACCGGGGAGTATTGGTCCCGCCCGATTTTGGTTTGGTACTGACCCACCCATTAGCTAAAGGCTAAAATTTTTCATTAAAAAATTTAATTAAATCTGAAAGAAGTGGAATAAAGAGGTGTATCTCAACCAGGGGGGAATACTTTATCCCGCACTGATTTTTTGTCATTAGGTCACATGACTAGAAAGTTATTGAGCTAAAATGCTAATATTTAATTAAAAAAAATTATAAAATCTCAGAAATGTTAAAGTGGAATAAAGAGGTGTATCTCAACCAGCCAGTGTAGTCTGTGATCCTACTGATTTTGAGTCATTAGTCCATGACTAGAAATTATTGAGCTAAAATTCAATATTTACATTAAAATTTTTATAAAGTCTCAGAAATTCAAAATGGAATTAAAAAAAGGTGTATCTCAACCAGCCAGGGATTGTGATCCTGCACTGATTTTAGTCATTAGGTCACATGACTAGCAAGCTATTGACTAAAATTCTAATATTTACATTAAAAATTCTTATAAAAACACAAAAAGTTAAAGTGGAATAAAGGAGGTGTATCTCCCAAACCCGCCAGGGGGACTTTATCCTGCCGATTTTTTGGTTATTGGGGCCCCTGACCGGAAGCTTTGAGCTAAAATGCAAAATTTTTCATTAAAAAATCATTATAAAATCTCGAGGGTTGGGTCATGTTCACGCTCTGTCAGGGGGCTTTTTGGGGGCCCCTGCCTAACATCGTTATACTGATCCCGGGACAAAGCAAAAGGGATGAGGCACCCAAAAGCGCAATGTATTTCAGTGGGTTGGTATCTTTTGGGTTTTGTCAGATCATTCATTAACATGTTCCTTTTTCCCCAGGATTAATGCCTGTGGTGTTTTTTAGTGACTGTAGTAAAAACACACTGAGTTCAGGTTTTCAATCTTTTTAAAATTTCCCGGTGTTGGTAAGTTTTTTTCCTCTGTGTTTTTGTCTTCCCACAGAGCTAAATGGATCCCTTGAGCAGCTTCCCAAAACATTAAAAGGAGACATTGTGGTCATCACTCCTCCTGACAAATTTCACTGTGTATGGGTTTTTTTGAGTGCTTAAACATCTTGATTAATTTACAAGATTAAACATCACCCAAAATGTTCCACTGAGTTTGTGCACATGAAACAAATATATTCCAGGATTTTAAAGGGACAAAAAAATCCACAGAAACATTCAAACTCTCTTTAAAAAGTGGTTTTTCCCGATTGTAAATGCTTTCAAACAGGTTCAGTTTTTAAGTCCCATGTTTATAGACATCACAGACAGAAAAAAAAAAGGAAAAGTGTTGTTCTGACATAAGTTTAATATTTATTTGATTTTTTGATGTCCAGGGATGTTTAGTAGTTTTTCAGGCAGTGGAGGGAGGGACCTGGCAGTTTGCTCATTCAAATTTTCTGGCGAAATCGCTCTCCTCCCATCTTATTGACTCCAGCTTTAATTTGGGGAAAACAAACCCTGGCATTCTGCAGCGTCAAGCATGCAAATTTGTCGCCAGTTGAAATAGTTGTCCCCCATTTTGGGATGGAACCAAAACACAATGTCAAGGAGTAGGGATATCGGATTCTAAGTGCATGTTTTTTTTTGTGCATTTTTGTGTTTTCCATCTGAAAATTTCAGGCGGTTCATCGATATAAATCCTGAGAGGATGGAGGCCAAACAAGGAAAAGTGATGTCAAAGAAGACTGGAAGAGAAAAGAAAAGAAAAGAAGAAGCCACACAATGTCAATCCACCGTTGCCACACTTCTCGCAAGTTTATGGATTACAAGTGGGACTTTGTAAATTAGTCAACACATTACCCCTCTCTCTCACACACTCACACACACACACACACACACACATAGGGAAGGAGGTGAGAGGACAGAGCAGGAAAGGGAGAGAAAGATATCTTATAATAATATCTTAATATGTTCTAATTGAATGTTTTATAGTAAAAGGGACAGAGCAGCAGGAAAAGGTAGCGTGGGAAGAGAGGAGGAGGGGACGCAGTGTGAGGAATTTTTTGTTGGTCTAAATAGTCCCAGCTGAAATCCTTTTGCATTTGTTCTAAATGCTACAACATTGTCTGTTCAAAAATGTTTGGTCAGTCAAATAAAATGTTTATACTAAATTGCATTTGCTCTGTTTTTAAGTAGCTAGATCAAATATAGTGCTGCCATTAGATTGCTATACTGAAAGCCAAATACTGTGAATTAAATTTACAAGACAGGGCTGTAAATGGAAATGAAAATCACAGAATAGTAAATATAATAAAAATTAGAGTAATAGTAGATATTAACATGGAATTGTTGTAAATTGAAATGAAAATCACAAATAGTACTGTAATTAAAATGACAGTACTATTTTGTAAATGATATTACAGTAAACTGCTGTAAATTTACCCAGAATGCCAGGGATGAACCACACAGGATTTACAGGGATGGAACCAAGCAGGTCTCCCTGCTAAACAAAGTGCAAATCATTATTGATCACACATACAGAATTCCTGAAATTCAATATTTATTTTGATTTAATTGACATTCTGATATTATGTCACAACTGACCTGCTGGTGAACCATGGCCCTGCTGTGATCCGGGGTGGTCTGGCGTGGCAGCTTAGTCTGTAACGACGACATAAATTTTTGGAACAATCTGTTACATGAAACTGTGCCTAAATACCCCTCAAAATACAACAAAGTGATCCAAAAACAGAGTGATTTATTACCTTCTGGCCAACAAGTGTCCAATCGAAAGGATTGGAAGGGCGTGGCGTGGTGACCTTGCCCTTCACAACCACTTTCGGAGAAAATGGCCTGGGAGGTGGTGAGGGCCGAGGAGAAACTGGCACTGGATGGACAGCAGCCCACAGCAACTGCACCAGGATCTCCATCCCCACAGCGTCACTCATGTGCACCTGGCAGACATATATACAAGATTTATGTGTGCTCCAGCCATTATTACAAGTGTACTTTTAAAGATACTGATACCAAAAATTTAACTTACCCCATCTGTACACCAGAGCTCCAGCTGTGTCAGCGGAAAGTGCTCGGTGATGAACACCTCAGAAAAAAGAAAAAAAAAAAGACATGAGCACTCATACAAAATGTATAATACACATCACATTTGTTTTCCTCAACCAGAAACATTTCAATCTATTATTATGTCTTTATTCTTACCTGCACGCGCTGCCACGCGGTGGAACTCCTGACGCAGGAGCTCTTGCTGGGCTTCCTCGATGGTCAGTCCAGCACAACCACCTGCAGAATTTTTTTTTTTTTACATATTATAACTGTACCAAAATGGTTCACTGTAAAGGATGCACTGAAAAAAATTGAAAAACTTGCATTTCCCCAGCGGTTGCAGACAGAGGTCAGCAGCTTCTGGAAGTCAGCTGCAGCCTCGCCGATGGTCCTGCTGGCAGTCAGGTCGTTGCTCGGGGTGATGA
>JAQQSB010001576.1:0-86895 GCA_029721515.1 Synanceia verrucosa | reverse complement strand
CGGGGTCTTACGAAAGTTACTTTACAAATGGGTCTAGTGTGGAGGACTGAAGGGGCTGATTGGGCAGCAGCTGGGACACCCCCAAAAGTGAAGAAATGTCATAACGCCTGACGGGGAAGGGGTGCACTCACACTTCATGCACAAACCCCTACAGATGGGGCCCTCGATGTGTTGGACCTTTCCAGTAACTACAATTGAAGACTGGGGCATTTGTCTTTCTACAAATAATGCTCACCACCTCTGAATTCAAAATGGACCAACTCAAACCTTGTCTTTCAAGAACACAAACCCTGCTTTGGATGGCTTGTAGGACTGGCTAACTAGTGCAGTATGACACTAAAGCAAACAGAAGATACATACAGTCTGGTCCTTTAGAAGTAAGGCCCAGCTTCTTCTTTCTGTTAGAAAATTAAACCTCTTAAAATATAAAAAGTCCTGGAGGTCATGTTTTGAAGGCAGTTGCATAGGGTCAGAAACTCTTTCATGCTTGAGGCAGATAAACATCGGAGGATTCAGAGAAACAACGGCCGGGCCTGTTTCTTTAGATGGCTGTTTGGCACGGGGGCTCATCATCTTCTGCAGCAGAGGCATCTGTGGGATCAGAGGATGGGAGGATTAGCTGGTTTAACAAAAAGGCATCAATTTAAGGACTGAGCTCAATGGAAACTACGGGTTTTTGTGTATTATGGAAACATTCATCCCCTGATTATAGAACATATCTGTGACCAGATATGTGGCCAGCCTGTGGGTTACAACAACAATTTCAAAAATATGACATTTAAGGAGACTATCTAATCCAGTTATGGCTGGTTACTAAGAGTTCTGGCTAAATACAAGTATCATGTTACTTTAATAGCAACTGTAGAAAAGAATGTCAGTTGACTAAATTAGCTGCAACAACAAATGAGGGCTACAGTCATTTGGTCTGGAAGAACAAATAGTGAAAAATCTTGGTATTTGAATAGACTGTTCCTGCTACTCTTAGATGTTTTTTTCGTTGAAGCAGCCCGAACAAGCTGAAAACACTGACATAATTAAGTTATTATGGTGACGGTGTTGTTGTCTTCAGCTTTTACTCAGAACCATTAAACTTTGTTCATATGTGGGTGGTAAAATTCTCCATGTGGCTCACAGGCTGCTCCCAAAATGCACTGTTTTTTTGTGCTATTTTGTTGGAAAGTCCCCGAAGATACAAATGATTTAACAAGCATGGAGGCTGCAGCTTGGCAACATGGAGGATTGTGGAGCGGTGGGTGTCTGTGCTCTATTAAATGCCCCCTGGTCAGCCGCACTAATGTTTTATTCCACTGAAAATGGATCAAAGGGCTTAAATGCTGTTTATTGTTTTTGATGAAGACATTCATAAAAAATGAGGGACTCTCTAGAATAGTGCCACTCCTCACCTTAGACAGATCCACCCCAGTGAGGGGTTGGGCGGACACTGGGAGCTCAGCTAAAAGGGCGGGTTTACCTCTCCCCGTCACAGGTTGCCATCTCCACTCAGGATGACGATCTCATTGGTCTTGGAACGGTGCAGCCATTACTGGCAATCTGATAAACACAGTGAGCATCCATTTTATTTCCTCAGAAAACACTCCCCAAACCATCTTACATGCCAGAATTACACAAACATATTCAATTTAGTGTCATCTCCCAGTCAATGCTTTAACAAACACCACACTGAAAAGTTGCAGGGAATATCATTATGCTGAAAATGAGTACTAGCAGCATCTGTAAGGCAGGAGGGCTAGAATAATCAGTCTTAATGATCCACCTGTAAGCCTGCTAGAAAACAAACCCCACTTTTGGAAGTACTAAATGGCAGTTGTTTGAATGCAGACGATTTAAAACGACTTATCTGATATTTCTTACAGCATGTGTTTAATTGTAAGAATTGGCGGGAAAAAAGCTGTTTAAGAACAAGAGATGACTTTGGTCCCACAGACATCTTGTAGATTCCCATTAATAAACCAAACCCCTAAATGTTGGTGAATTCTTTTAAACCAGTGTTGTTAAAATGAATACCCCAGACCATTCAGAGCCCAAGACCAGAGCTGTCTTGGCAGCCTGATGACTGCTGGTACCTAGCTTTCAAACCTCATCTTCTCAGCCTCTGCCTTTCCCACAGCTTCGAGAGAGGAAGCCTCTGCCTCACCGATGAGGCGGATCTTGTCGCCTCAGCCTGTCGCCAGCACTGTCTTCCCCCCTGGGGTTAGAGAAGCAACAAGACAAGACTGTTTAGTGTCACTCTCATTAGCAGTCAGTCATGTACTGTTCTGCAATAATTTTTTAATACATGAGCTCAACTTCCAGGTAAAACTAAAAAAGCAGATAAAAAAATAAAAAATGAGTTAGCATGTTTGGATGTTTACAGTGTTGGTATTGGGTGGTGGAGGGTCTGCATTTTTTCCCACTTGTTTCTTCCAACTGATGTTGTGATGTTTTGTTAAGAACAGAGGGGGTCATATCCTGTACAGATTGTAAAACCCTCTGGGAAATTTGTAAAATACGATTATGGGCTATACAAAAACATAATTATGAATTTAAAGGATTTTAGTGAGGGCAACAGAGTCATAAACTGGCTGACAATTCAATGATGCTGTAGTTTTATGGGATTCATTTCCATGACAGCATCATTTACCCCAACAAGGATGAGTTAATGCCTTGATTTGGTTGCTTGCTGACCTCCTGTTTCAGGAATGGTGATTAAATAAATGTCAACCACCTATTGCAAATAATGAGTCCAATGACTCAAAATTATATCAAAAGGACACAAGTGAAAAATTCCCATTATTAGAAGCAGTATGGGAGAGTTGAATGGATTGATAAAAGCAGACACTTGCAGACAGTTTTCCCTGTGCACTGAACAGCCATCTGTGAGTCCACTCCTTCCGTCCTTCAGCCAGCTGCTGCATCTGTAGGCTTCAGCCTCAGCAGTCTCTTCACGGTGGCGACGAGTTCCTTGTCAGTGCGTCGATCTCCTTCTCCTCAATGGCATCTGCTTCTTCCTCTGCACCACCTGATTTCAATCTCTTCCAGACGGATCTTTTGTTTTCTCTTGTGCCTGCAATTCCCCGCCAGCTGAGCCCCTGCTTTTAGAGAGAGAGAGAGAGGGGGCAAAAAGGTGTTTTATGAATAAATTACTGTGATGTTTTGCCTGTTGGGCAAAATTCAGCTCAATCTAAACATACAATCTGTTACCTTAGTGTTCACTTCCTGATTAAAGGAAGTTTCTGCATTTCCCCTTTTCTGAGTGGCCATTTTTGTGTCAGCTAAGAACTGACATCCATCATTTCTTTCTTACACTCAGCTTCCTGTAAAAGACAGTGTAAAAGGGAAATTGATTAGGATAAGTTTGTTGGTTTCCTAAAATGATAGCTATCAGTCAATAGCTATTTCACAATCACAGAATGTTTTTCAATTGCTCATCTGTAGTTGTTTTCCTCTTACCCTGATCCCAGCATCCTTTTGCCTCTGCAACTCCGATGTCAGCACCCCTCTGCACTGCAGCTGTCGGGTTTTGGGCCCAGTGAGCTCAGGTACTCCACTTTATCGTATACATCCTGTCAGGAGGATAAATAATTATGATATTAAAACTCATTGAGTGCCATTGACATACCTGATTTCCCATTTAAAAATGCGGGTACGAGGCACTTGTTTTTTTATAAAATGGCTGGCACTCAAAGAGTTAAGGTATGGCATAGGGCAAGTTAGTAAATTTATTGTAATTCAAAACAAAAGACAGGTTTAAGAGAGATTACAGAATGAACTGAACTTAATGGCTCGACCTTGATGGTGAAGCTGAGGATCTCGATGCCCATGGGGCACATCGCGCTGCCACCTCTCACCAGAGTGGCAAATTTGTCTCTGTCTTGGAGATCTGCTCAACAGTTAGGGTGCCTGAAATGATGGCAACAGTAGTTGGTGCCCCCCCATTCATAGTTACATCTACAGACATTATTTTTAACTAAAAATTGAGCATACTGAGAAAGACAAAACATCCTCAGTGTTGCCTCAACCACTAAGCTACAGAAAATTTGCAACAATTTGAATGAATAAAGCACCACCTGCCCTTTTGTTCAATATAACGTATGACTTCAGTGTCATCTGTCTCCTTCTGCTCATTAGAACAAAATGGCCTTGTTCTGAATTGCCATTCTAGAGGATCAACACCTGCTGAAACATATTGAGGTGCAAGTAAACACATTTTGCTGGAATGGAAATTATACTTGGACAGAGCCAGCAGTGAGCAACTAAACCTGCCTCTTGGCACATTTTTTCCACAGCCACCTTTCTAGTAAATCTGCTCCCCCCTGGGACTTGATAAGGTTTTATCTCATACTGAAACAAACAGATTCAACTCATTAAAATAATTATAACAATGTATTATGTCTCCTTGAATCTTTCCTTGTCCATTTTCATAGTATGCAAGCAGTGACTCCCAACCAAGGATGGCACAAGGCCCTAAAGGGTCTGCAGGATGAGCTCTTGATCTCAGTGACTGTTTTCCCCCAGGAACTGTTGAGGCGAACCAAGCAGCTCATTTTCTGTCATCACCTTCACCTGGTGCCACCGTGGACAAAAATCGTCAGCTGAACACACATATCCAAAAACGCGAGCACGAGCAAAAATACAGGCAACATAGGGTGTGGACAAATGAAAACATGGCAAATATGAGCCTTTGTTATCATCCACCAGTCACTTCCTCTCTGATCAGTTACCACATGTCATTACTTTTAAACCATTAGTGATGTGTAGAAAACAAGGTGAAAGAAAAAGCCTTCCTATACAAAAAAAAACACTAAGAACAGCACTGCAGGTGCTGGGGACCCAAGGCTACAAGCCCAGAGCTGATCACTGTTATTTTAAGTCTGGGCTAGAAAACATTGGTCAATACTGGCATGGAGCAAAGTCTACATGGCAATTAATTGAGTTGACTTTTCTCAAACATCCAAACTAGAAAATGGTATCAAAATGCTTATTGTTTATCAATGTCTCATTGTCATGCATTCAATATGGCACACCAGCTATGATGTACAAATCATCTTTGATTGTCCTCATCTCATAAAGAAGATGACATACTGGCTGTAGTCCACTGTGTGTGTACCTGGCAGACAGATAGTCCCAAACATCAGTAATCAGTTATTCAATAGTGTGATCAATAGGGAAAAGATACAGACAACTGGCCCCTTAAATCTGCCCCTTTGAGCTCATGACATGATGAAAAATCTGCTCTATTGTGTCATGATGTGCAAGGAAATAATCCCATTTATGAGGGGTTTTACATTCTAAGACAATTACGCTGAAAAATAAACAATGAACAGGACATTTTTCAGCAGAGGGAGAAGTAAATGAGGGGGAATCACCAGTGGGATAATTTTTATAATATTACAATAAAATGAAATAAAAGTAAAATCAGTGACAATCGCCTGGGATTTAAACAATAAGCACAAGGATAGTCAGTGACAGAAAGAAGTCATTTATATAGTTAAGAAATTAAAATAAATGGTTTTGGGTGACACTGTACTCCACTGGAGCTGTAAGAAAGAGAGTGAGCTGGGTCCTTGGGCGAGAGGTCTGACATGGTTTTTTTTTGAACATGCACTCATACTGGGAATGAGGGCAACACGAACGTCAGGGGGCATGGACGTCATTCCCAAGGGAAACACATGTCTGAAAACAGAAAAGGCTGCAAGCCAGCCACACAACCACTCAACCACACAGGTCCAGCCCAGACAAACAGACAGCAGGGGGGGCCTGCCGCAGACGACAGCAGAACAGTGTCAACCCGTAAACTGTGGCACCCTGACCTCCCCTCCTACTCCCCCCTAACACCACCCTTCCTCTTGCCTCCATTAAGTTTGCAGCTCCCTTTAAGATACAAGAAATGTGTTGTCTGAACTATTTCCTTAACTCATTCAATGAATGTGGTTTTACTGCCAACTGACAGGTCCTGTCAATGAATAGACAAAATCTAAATACAACATATGTCACTGCAGATCCAACAGTATAGCTTGATTTATTTTACCCTCATCCCCTCCCATTTGCCCAGCAGAGGTCGCCAAGGAGTCACTCATGGCTGTCTTATCTGCTCCTCCTGCAGCTTCCTGTTTCTCTGCTATGACACCTGCTCTACTGGCCTCATCAGTACACTCCGTCTGAGGACACAACAAAGAGAGTGATTCACAGAAATCACACTGATGCAATGATGGCATAAAATGCCCTGAGGAGAGAGAAAAAGAAAGAAAAAACAAATACCTGGACATGAGGAGGAGCACTGAGGACAAATGACTGACCTGGCAATGTCTTCAAGCCAAACACTGAGAAGTGGAGAAAGACGTGATGCAACGGTGCTCTTTCACTTTGTGAAATTACATCTAGTGACGCCAGCCAACATAGTGCCTATCATACCTCACACACTGCAGCTGCTTTCTCTGGGTCACAGGAAGCCGAAGGAAACTCCTGGGTTCCACTATTCCAGGAGATATACACTGCAGGGGTGGGAAATGCATCCAAAATGTACTGCTTAGACATCACTGAAAAACTATTTAAACAGAGATTATACATCATTATAAGATCCATATGACAGCAGTATACCCTCTGTACACTCTGGATGGTGACAACTAACTTACTAGCCTGATGTGGGTGTGTTTGCTTCAAGCTCACATCTCTAGTCAAAGCAGTCACTGCATATTTAGTGGCACACAGTAGAAATGCTCATCAGCACTTAAGTACCAACCCCGATGCCCACCCACTGTAACAGGCAGAAGAGGAGAGAAATATGCATGAGCTCGTGAAATACATGTTGTAGCTCAATGTTGATTAAACCCATATTAAATAGACCTATTAAGCACCTATTCTCAGGTACAGTCATTCCAATGTTACATTTATATGTGATATTCATGTCATTTGTTCTCAGTCTCAAAGGTTGTACAGCTTACCTGTTAATTGATGGATGGCCGTCGCCCACATTCTCTCTCCTTCATTGATTTGTATGTCTCACGGGAAAAATAGGGATGCGCTACACATTGCACCTGCAGGGGGGAGGCTACAGCAACTTCATTTAAGTTCAAATAATATGTCTCTATCAAAAAGATAAGCTGTGTGGAAAGTATAGCCTCTATTTTTTGAATGTGATTTCAGATATAAAAATGCCATGTGACCTAACGCGGTAAAGAAGTCTACATCGATGCCAGGGTCAAAGGTGTTGGACCGCTGAACCTGTCCAGCCAGGTCTCTGCTGCTCCCACAGTGACACTGTGGAGACGGCAGGTTAAAAGCCAACGCCACGGCAAGATGGGGAAGTGACCAACAAGGTCAGCGCACAGATTAAACACAGGCTAAAATACACTTGCTGTACACATTCATGTGTGGCTGCCATGACAAATAACAGATGGACAAGGACTACAAATGCAGGACGGAGGGAGGGAGGGAGGGGGTGGCTGGGAGAGAGGAAGGAATCTCATGGTCAAGAGCTCAATGAATCAGACTTTATGTCACACAAGAGCAGTTAGGAGGCTTTCATTAGCAGGCCCCTGCTGTGCCAGAGCCCCTCAGAGCCAAAGAAGCAGCGTCTGTGAGGGAGGGCAGACTCATGTGTCCACACATTTCTGCTTTGACTCTATTCTGAACAGCACAATAACAATGACTTCCACTAACACTTTCAGCTCCTCCTCCTGCTTTTCTGTTCCAGTAGAACAACCAGAAACACAGAATAAACCCAACAGGATACTTCTAATGTTCCATACCAAATAACTCTAGATCTTTCTCTCCAGCTCGTTTCAGCCTCAGTGTTTATATTATTTGTGTGTGACGGCACCCACCATCTATCATGTTCCTCCAGCCTCCATGCTCTCCCGCTGCAGGCTCATTAGGCCAGTCCTGTTGATGCACACACACGCCCACTCTGTGTAATGTCTGATTGCTGAAACATGGACAGGATCTCCTCTCATTAGTCACACTTGTAAGGATCAGTGTCAGGCTGTAGCTCATGCCTGACACTCGCCACATTTCAGCAACACATCAGACACAAGTTGTTCACATTTGTCAGAGAATGGGAACACAAAATCTAAGCTGCCATATACCGATTATCAGTCCAAGACGCTGTTAGTTAAGAGCTATAATAATTAACCTGCAGCGCCATAATTAACAGACACACCCACCACCTGGACAATGAGAAAGCAGTGAAACGCAGTCATAAACCAACACCACACCAGCTTGAGGGCAAGAGGAACCTGACAGCACCAGGGTAGCCAAACCCTCTATCTGAGTATGTATTTCACCTGATATTAAACTGCCCTTCCACCAAAATCCAAACTGAGCCTGATAAGAGGCTTTTTTTGTGCACTGATGGATGCCTCCTGGTTGGAGTACAGCCTGCTCACCCCAGCTGTATCCAACCAGGTCAGCTGGCTGTGTCCATCACTGTGGGGCTGAATAGAAGATGACATAGATCCCCTGCCAGACACAGCTGCACCAGTCACCTGATGTCTCACTGTGGGTGCCAGGCAGACAGAGGCGTGGGTGATGAGGGTGGGGCTGGAAGGCATGGAGATGATGCACAGCAGCACTGTAGCACTGCCTGCCTGAACGTCTGTGTGCAGCCAACAGGACCAAATAAGCTACTGGTGTTGACTCATAGAAGGAGAACAATACTCTAGAGAAGCATCTGTTCTCGTAATAACAGATACTAATGGCATATTTGTCTTATTCAATATATAGTTGCATTCAGATATTTCCAAATCCGCCACATGTGATGGTGTGTTTTCCCAGTGATCTTAAGAATGGATCATACACTAGTGCTCCTAAACACACAGTTATAAACTATGTAAACAGTATTTTAATTGCATATCTGTTATACAATTCTTTCATATATACTTCTACTCACAGTATATTTATTTATCATTTTAGATGTTTAGTTATAGGCTAAATGAATACATCAATAAAGGGCATGAAGTAGTCTAGCCACAATAAAGAAACAACAAGGGTTATATTTGTAAGATTTATCTATATCAAAGCACTCATGTCACATCAACATCTGCACAACAGAGCAGCAATGAGATACAACCAGGATGTGACCATGAGTACATAAAGCTCAACACTTGCAAGCTAAATATAAAGCACACCTCATAACAGTGTTGATAATGTGAGAGTCACACGGCTGGTCACACAGTCTACAATGTCTAACACATTAAATGTTCCTTTAAAGTAGAAACTGAACCTTGCTTTTATAGGCAGAGCGGGGCATGTTGTAAAGATATATAGCAGTATATATGCATGACTCTCAATGTTGAGGATCACATCTGATAGGTGACATTTCCTGACAGCTGACAGCCAGAATATAAATGAAAGAGCAGCAGTAGGAAGTTGCAGATGACAGTCCTACATACCACTGCTACTGTGTCATGAAATTTAATCAATCGCCACAGAACTAGTCGTGTGATATGTGGCTATGTCAGATACCTGGACACAAGTACTGCAGCATATCTGATGGTTGTTGTAGTGCTGCAGCCCACCAGAAAAAAAATATGTATACTAGTTAGGCCTGCTTTTTTTAAATAATTCAGATGAAATTGGATTGAGGGATCATTTTGCATTTTTTTTTCTCTAACAAAGCAACATAATAGAGTGAACACATCAGATCTCACACTTGGGAGTGTGCAGATCTCCTGCTCTTCCCTCTAAGCTGTTTAACTGGGATTATCCAGAGAGAAGGCATTAAACTGAACAAATGGGCCAAACGCTAAAACACTGGAAAACATCACTAATCTGGAAAGACTTATAAACCAGCCCTTCTGCCTGGGATGCAGAAAGGTGAGCAATCACCTTATGTAATGATGTTGTGATCATGGCCTGTTCATTCAGCGACTTTTAGACCTTTACTTCACTCCTGGCTGAATCCCCTGGGAGGGACAGGAACTCAGGCAGACAGACTGGTGGAGAGGCCTGCTTTTATTCAGAGGCTAACATAAAGGATGCTTGCCAATCTTTGTCATCAGAGGGCTAGAATTAGCTAGCATGGAGGTTTAAGTGGGAGCAAACAGGCTGTGATCTTGGTCCAGCTACAGGAAGTCTCAGGGCTGTGAATCTCTATGTGTTTCTGTGTGTGTGGGTGAGATTTGGCACCAGCTGCACCACCTCGGCCAGTGCCAGCGTCACACATCGGCCACGCCACAGCACGTTGTCACACACAAGTAACTAGGCCCGATGTGCAGCACATAGTAGCTGGCACTCTACATGATTCATTCATCCCAGTCCAAACTGAACTAGAATTGCCATCAGTCCTGTACATTTTACACATACAAACCTGTTTTCATATCTCCTAGATTATCAGTCCTTTCATATAAAATATTTCATGCACAGAGGACACACATAACTGTCTGTAACTCAAATTAAGAGCCAGTTTGCTATCACCTGTATAACTTACACACTGTGTAGGAAAGATAAAATAAATCTTTTTCAAAAGACAAATGATGTTACAACAGGTCATAAAGCTTTATTGTTACAGTAATGGGGGCCCTCAGACATAAAGCATGCCTACATGGTCACATTCTGGCCAGTAACTCCTGCAGGGGGTCTTATGTAAGGTCCACAATGCAGTGGATATTATTGTGCTGCGCCTGTTCATCTGAATCATTCACCCGCTCACATGGAACTGGGTGTAAACGGACGAGCAAAACAACTCACTGGAGAAGAGGAAAGAGATAAAAATAAAGATGCCAGTTTCAAAGGTAGATTAGCTGTAAGTGTGAGCCAGCCAGATCGATAGCAGCAGGAATGAACAGAACAGATGAGATTAGACTGACCTCAGTTGGACCCAGGAGGTCTCACAGATAAACAAATGTACAGCACATGCCACTCAATGCTAGACTGGTAGCATGAACAGCCATGGCTTCAGCCTCAAAGCTCCTCCTTAATCCTTCCTGCTCCATCGCTTATACCCATGACATGCAAACTATTTTACCTGTCATAGCATTTTCATCCTCATTATTATCCAGCTACTGCCAAAAAGTGTGCAGAAGGAGGGAGGAAAAAGAGGGCGAGTTGGCAGCCACAAAAAGGAAAGAGAATGAAAATACAACCTGAATACTGTATTAAAGGATAAAAACACACACAGACGCCAGGATGTTCATCCTATAACAGGGCGGTGTGTTGGCAAGAATCAGTGATGATAATGATCATGATACAGGGTAATTATTCAACATATTGCAACACTGAAGGCTCTATGAGATTGTACTCTTTTATCAACTTTGCAGGAGACTGTCAGTAGAACAAAGAATCACTACATACAAAGGTAAACTGTTAATCAAATCGGCACTCAGATCTAAAACAGTATCATGACACTCTAACTGTCCTACTCACTGTAGGAGGAGAAGAGCAGCACATGATTGTCATTCTGAAGTGAAATGAGAATTCACCCAAAAGATTCAATTCACAGAATTTAGTATTATCAGTAAATACACATCTAATTCTGGAAGTCATCAAACCAGTAAGCCAAAACTGTGTTTAAGATACCATGATGGTTTGAACAGGAGCTACTCCACAAACAAACAACTGAGGGCAAATCTGTTTCTGGTTTCTAACGATCATTCATCATCCAGCTGAAATCCTGTTGACTCACTACTGACCTGAAACTTGGAAAAAATCATACTAAGGTGGAGGTCAAAGGTGATGGTAGGCCATATAAATATATAATATAAGGTCTAAAGTTTGAACAGGTGGTTTTACAGCACTGTCTCATGAAGACATGAGATAAGAAAGTGATAACACCATTTGTTAACAACTAAGGAGTATAACGCACATCAGAGGTGGGAAGAGGTGCTTATCACGGTGAAAGTGTAATTGAAAAACAGTCACACTCTTGACCAAGATACAAAGAATAGATACAATTTGCTAACGTTTCCAATGTGTGCACCAGGGCGGATAAGAAACAGCTGTATGCTGGATTTGAACGAATGTGCAATACAGCAGTAACGCGATGTCTGCAGTGTTGAGTCTATTACAGTCACCACCACACTATTAAAATATATACTCTGTATATATCTCTATATATTTATTGAAAGTCACAGGAGTGCATTTTGGTCTTTGATATGAATTATAAAAGTAATATTTAGTAACATCCTGTTTCTTAAAAAGCTTAAACAAAACTCTAAACCAGAAACTCTGTTCATTTTATTATTATTAATTATCTGAGGTTTCAGTACTTCCTCATGATTAAATTGAATACTTCACACAATACACAGACATAAAAGACAGAAGCATTGCATAAAACAGTTGGAAGAGGTTGAGGAGTACACAGGAGCGTATGCTTCTTCACTGCCAGTGATAGAGTTCTCATACCACAGCCCTACACAGCTGTGCACAATCACGACTCAATCGATGTCCTCAATCACATTTACATATTGTTGGAGAAGACATCTGCATTAGGAATTCAATTAACAAAGTCATCAAACATGCCTAAAAGGTAGGTGTCTAAGCAAAGCAACCTTATCACACAAACCACATTGGGAGAGATGCTAGATAATGATTTGAAGACACAAAAGATAAACATCAAGTTTAGAATAAATGATAGAAGTATTTGGAAATAGCTTATATAGTGTACACATATATATATATTATATTCTATATAATATATATATATATATATATATATATATATATATATATATATATATTCTACTAGAACATATTTGTTTGCTTTAATGTTTAATGCTGTCCGCTCCTGTGTTTGGCCTGACTTTGTGCTGTGTAACTCTGTGGACATTTTAAAACACACTTAAACATATAACACACTTAAGTAGGGAAGGAAAAGCACAACAGCTCCTCTTAATGATCAACATTTGATAACAGGCACAGATACATTTAAGCAACAGATCCCAAAGTCTGTCTTTTCAACAGAAATCAACAAATGATAATTGGTAACTTTACATGGCTTCGGAAGAACTTTTAACTTAAACACAGTGTGTTGAGAAAAGGGGCAAACCAAGCAATGGTTACAGTACCTGTCCCACAGAAAAGTATTTAATCTTAGGTAGCCAGAGCAGGCAGCCAGGTGTTGTGTAACAGACTGGTGAACCAGTGTGGTGGCATTTTTATTTTCCAGAACAAAGTGATAAAATCTGGAAGAGCACATCTTTCTTCAAATAAGATGGGGAACAGCACAAGATACATTTACACAGCAAGACTAATATTAGAGTAAGTAATGAGAGAGAGAGCAGCCTTTAGTCTCATATTCACATGGGCATTATATACAAAGTGTCTCTAGTTCTGCTGTTTGCAGTTGAACACGCTGAGGGGTGAAGCTGTGAACCAGCTGCGGCATCACTGCCTCCTGATTCCAGCTCACGGTGACGCAGTTATTCCTTAATCTGATGCTGGCCATCGGCAACAACTTTGCTCTCATCACAGCTTTGCCTGTAGCTGGTTGAGCCACATCGTTATGCAAGTTAAGTGTATGATAACTTGAACCAGAGGACAGCCAACCAGACATGGAGAGGTCACATGCACGCCAGATCCAACACGTAAGGCCCAGAATGAAAACCTTTCAATCTGGGCTGGCCTGAGCTGGCCCATTCAGCGTGCAGAGCTCAGAATAGCCAGAAAACGTTTCCAGAACCAAACAAACACCCAGCAACAAATCCAATTTGGCTGTCAGCTGAAGCCGACAAAGTTCCAGTTTCTGTATTCTTTCTCACAACACCTGAACTTGGGCTAACTCAGGTTGTCTCTGTGTTTGTGTTATGGACTCGGCAAACGCTCACCACAAAGTGCTTTCATTGCACTCTCGCCTGCTGCAAACATACATTCAATAACAAGTGGCGGCCTGTCTCTGCAGTTGCACTTTAATTCCTCATACACAGATGCTCAGAAGAGAGCTTTTTCCAGGAAGATTTCCAACAGGACAGACACAGATCAGCTACCACCTATCATAGCAGGAGGCCGGAGGGGGGACAACAGTGAAACCGTCCACTTCTGGAGATGAAGTATAATAGAGACTGTACAGCAGTGCTGCAGTGAGAACGACTCATAGGGTCACTGAGCTGAACTGACTAATTGTCCCCAGTGATTTAGTACAAGTAATTAGAAACACTTGGCAATAAATTTATGAGAAGAACTGAACTGAAGCACTTACCAGTACTGCAGTGATATGGGTCTGAGAAAACTTCTTTGCTAGGGAGTTAGGGACATGGTATCATGGATATTTCTCAACAGATTTTAGATTAGGCATCAGTTCATCAATCCTCAACATATCAGCATCATCCACCTCATATCATAAATATCGTGTGTCTACACACCATGTCACTGCTATCCTTGAATCTGACCTTCTGTTTTTGGGAGGCTTAGACAGTAAATAATGTTGTTGCCCTCCACAGAACATGCTGGATTACTTAAAGAGTGCTTGTTCTGGCCAGGCTCACAGCTCAGGTGGAAAAACATGCAGTCAGTGGAAAACGCTGCACGGTAAAGGACAAACTGAGTCAAGAACAATGAGCTCAGGAGAAAAAGTGACACGGAAACTAAAACAGTGACTGTGCAGGAGAGGAGGGGATTTTGCAATTTCTCTGACAGAGATAAATAAGAGATACAGCAGGAAGGAATCATGTTAAAACATACATCGACTAAAGAATATACCGTATTTAATGAACTAAGCATCCATTGAACTCTACATTTTGCACATAACACACTATTAAAAACCACAAAATGTGAAGACAAACAGAAAACTGTGTAAGAAAGAACCAGGAGGGATGACCAAGAGAGAGACAGAAAGACAAAGTGAGACAGAGGGAAGGGAGGCAGAGTAACGCCATCTGACCTGACCCACTTATCACCAATCTACTCAATGGTGAAATAACAGGATGGACTGTCCAGACACACAACCTGCAGCACAGGAGGTGGTGGAGACGGCGCCAGATTTGCAGACAGATAGAGATCACTCGATTGACTTGATGTCACTAGCCTCTGGAAGCATGACTGAGTTCCTTTCTCTACCTCCCTCCATAGTGGGCACCAATTGTGCTACGCTAAGGGCTTTAAATAAACCTTCTGGCTTTCTATGGTCAAGGTGTGTTTAGAAGCTGCACACAGACTGCCAACTGTGAGTCTGCTTGTCTCAAGCCCCCATTGAAATAAATGTGCAGGTCAGCTCTGACAATGTCTTAAAACAAGTACACCAGAAACTGAAGAGCTCTAATGGATTGAAATGTCATTATCTCTTGTTTTGTCTGTCAGCATATGCTCCTGGTTTGAACTTTCTTATCCTGTGTTTACTCTCTTACTGCTGAGCACAATAATTTAACATAAATTATCATCTTTGACATATTTTACTAGTTTCAGTCTCTGGCCACAGGCTCATGTGGGAGCACCAACCACAAAAATCGGTTTAGCACTGAAACCCACAAATTATGTTTGTCAAACTATCTGATCTAAAAATTGCGCTCAAGCTTTGATTTTGACAGACGCCTCTATTGTGTAACCTGCCAACGCGGGAAATGTCACTTTCACTATAGCAGAGCTCCAACGGGCTTACAGCAACAGGATAGCTTTATTACCTAGAAGTGGGATGTTCTTTCTGCATTTATAGCTTGAGCAATTTTGCCCCAGTAGGCACAAACTAAATGAATGCCTGTCTGATCATTCAGCATTCGATACTTACATGCAGATTGTAAATGTACGATATTATTGTAATCAATGAAGAATGTAGAATTAAGCCTCTGTGATGTTCGGTCAGTCTGCATACAGCACAAACACAAACTAGCCTATACTTTCCAGGAATTATTGAACATATAGGCAGCCGATGAATTCCACTGATTATGTGAAACCCAGCGTGTCCAAATCCTCTGCCTCTCCTACCCCAGGCAACAGCAGCACCGACCCGTACATAATGCAAACATAGACTGGTTGAGGTGATCAGCAAAGTGTGAGCCTATACTCCCATAACTGTATTTACTACTGCATCACCTTTTGTATGGGTAAGCAGATATAACCCATTAATATATATATATATGGGCTATAATGGCCAGAGCATTGAGGGAAAAGTGAGTACAGGGATGTCCTTTCTCTTGAAATGATGGCGTGAGCTCAGATTTCAAATCCTTCTATCAAGGCAGAATTATCACAAAAAACATGATTGTGGTGACATTAAGTCCCTGAGAGGATCCTTCCTGTGTTTGATGGCAGAGCTTGCTGCTGAAATCCACTCTGCATACAGACGGCTCTCACGGTACACTTTATGACTGCACCGGTCTCTACGACAGAGGCCAATTTTTCAACCCTCCAACGAGCAAATTGTGCGCACCCTGTGAAGCGTAATGTTCTTCCAGTGATATGGTCTTGACAGGTTTACCGAGAAGCTGTGCTGCTCGTTCTCTTTGATGCGTCCCTTGTCGCCTATTCCTGCACCGAGCCCATGGTGACCACACGCCCGCTGCTGCCCCCACCCCCTGCCAACTCCATGGTCTCACAGACAACAAAACAATGCCAGGCTACAACTCTTCGGTTGCCCTCTCGCTTTCCACGCTTTTGTGCAGAAAAACAGAAATCTAAAACAGGCTTAAATGTATTTCTTCCTTTCTGCTATTGTCTATCTGGTCTTGTACGAGTGCTATTGGACAATACTGACTCACAAAAAGCTTTATTTCAAAGTAAAGACATTAAACCAAAAGGGAAGTGAAGAATGATTACTAGTGATGGACACTTTGCATCCCCACTAGCAGCATGCCAGGTTTGGCACAACTACAGCAAGAACTCCAGCCACATTGCAGAGAGAGCAATACTGGCTTTGTCCCTAAACCCAGACCACTTGTAATGAAAGGATGAAATCTGCTTACAGAATGGGAGAGATGGAAACCTGTCACTCCATATAACCAGACATTGATCTATAGTTTGGCCAAATATTTAGTTACTTGAATCTCAGCTTTTGTGTATCATAATAATGCATCATGAAAATAGTCAACATTTTCTCTGAAAGTGATGATGTTATTCTTTATTTCTGACTGACTGTACCTATGTAAAGGTACAGAGTAAAATTCAAGGGTTCTCAGACCTTGTTTTAAGTCTGTAAGTCGTGATGGAGGCTTGAAACAGCTGCTGCTGCAGTTAACTATTGACAGGAGAGGTCATGTGACCAGAGCATGAATGGAGGGAGGCGAGTCTCATACTCACTGTATGCATATAAGGGCATGGGTGTGTAGTCAAGGTGGGAAAATGCTTGTATTTAAAAAAACAAAACAAGATCTAACTGGAAATATGTCACAATTGTTTGAACACTAGACAGAAAAACTCTACACACCTGCTTGTAATTCATGCTTTCACAACACTTCCATCAAACACAGTTCCCAAACTGACATTGTCTAACTTGTCAATCTATGTTATTGCACACTGTGAACAGGCAATGGTGTATAACAGCCACAGCTCTGTATGGTGTCACTTCAAGTTTGAAAAGAACAGCGATGGTATGCAACGTATCATCTACAGCAAGAACATGAGTGTGGAAGTGTTTTGATCGGTGACATTCAACAGTACAAAGCCTGTCAAATATGACACTGTTGTTAACAACTGCAGGCCTGCCAAGTGACAGCAAAACACATCAGCAGTCTAAAAGGTGGCTTGACGAAAGCTTTCTCTGGCAGCCCAGTGCTGGAGGCTGGGACAAGTGGAGTGAGGCTTTGTTCATTGGCTGATGAGATAAGGTAGTGCCTTATGGTTAGCAAGAGTTATTGGGCAGGGCCACCAACACCTACTCCCTGCACCTTCACATGATACCCCAGTCATTCATTTTAATTACAGCCTTTTTATTTACTTTTAATGTGGGATGGATGACACCACATGGCTCAAAAATGATCACAACCTGCACCACACCACAAAGCAAAGTCGCTAATCGCGACTTTTAATAATGACTGATCTTGTATCAGTGGGTGTGATTCAAAGGTTGGTACAAGTACATATTATAATGTTTTACAAACCCATCATCAGCCCACCCTGTCGACTTGATTATTCACTCACTGAACATCACTGGAATCTTCCAGAAGCTGCTAGGTCAACAGCTGTGAGTACTAACAGCTGGTGTGTCATTCATTGGTGACACCAGTGGGAGGGCTTTTGAAGGAGGCCTGAAGGGATGACTTTCTCTCTACATTTAGGGGACTTCAAGAGCTACTACTAGTTACTTTTATTAAAAGAAGGCCACATCAAAGCTGGGTTTTCAGATTGTTTTTTAAGTTTTGCATACTTCTTCTAGCTTCTCAGCATTACCTTCTGATCTGGCTGTTACACAGCTAACTGACCTCAAACATGTGAAATGTGATGAATTAGATAACATTTGTTCCACTTAATCATTGCTTACATCCATCCATTATTTACCTCTTATCCTCATAGGGTCACGGGCTGGAGCCTTCCAGCTGTCTTAGGGCTGAGGGCAGGGTACACCCTGGACAAGTCTCCACCTCATCACAGGACACATAGAGAACAACCACTCACACTCACATTCACACCTACAGGCAATTTAAATTAGACACTTAACCTAATCCCATGCATGTTTTTGATGAGGAAGCCGGAGGTACCAGAGAGAACCCACGAGACATCGGGAGAACATGTAACTCACACACAGAAAGGCCCCGGGCTGGGACTGAACCCGTACCTTCTTGCTGTGATGCAGAGGTGACAGTGCTAACCACTACACAGTGCCCCCTATTGCTTTACACACAATAATATTGCTATACAAATGAGCGATCAATCTCTAGCTGGTATATTGGTTGGGAGTCAGTAGAGAGCCGAGACCTGTGAAAAGGAAAGACGCCAAACTGCATTTATAGCATCCCACAAGACCAGGGATGACCAGTGGGCATCCTGACTCTGCAGCCATGGTGAGTGATATTTACATAGATACTTTATTCATCTCACAGACACATTCACAGGCATGATATGACACTAGTAGATGGACGAGAGGCGTGGTTAGCACACCAGTTACTGTCCCCATCAGGTATTATTATCAGGTCTCCTTCACTGTGTAAGTAAGTGTAATTTTGGCAAGCTGGTCTTCTGCTTGACTCCTGACCTTGACCTCACCGGAGAAGGTCAACAAAAAGTATGTTTTCCAAGAAGGATTAATAATAGAGATTATACCGATTATGAGTTGTTTGTATATGAATGTGAGCTTGCTGGTTTAATAGCATCACTTTCCCCCTCATTTAATGGGTTGTAGTTTATATGTATATGCGAGTACAATCCGTATTCCTGTAATATTCATGTGGGTAATAACAGCTAGTCAGGATTTAGTTGTACTTGTACATTTTGTGTTTCCACAATTCTTTATAATCGGATTCCTATTATTTTGGATTCAATATTGCAATCTATTACAGCCGTTAGGATTAACGGAGTATTTTGTAGGCGTTAATATAAATGAATTGATTAAACTCAACACACTAAATTTCTGCTCAGTCCTGCTGTATGTCAGCAGACAGTGTCCATACTGCTTTCAGGCAGGGCTAAAGGTGTCGAGCTGAAGTTAAAGCTAATGTTAGCTAACAGATAACGATAGTTAGTTTGTTGTTGCTTCATCAGAGCTAGCTTCCTTCATGACGAGTCGCACCGGCTACAATTACTAACTAAATGCCCACCTCTATTTTGTCGACATTCCCACAGCCGGACAACCTCATGCCTTGCTGGACCAGTGCCCGCCAGCCGCTCCAATGCCCACGAGGCCCGTGACCAGCCACTCTGCCTTTCCACCGCTCCATCTCTGGCTGCACCGGCCTGCACACGAAACAACAGTCCCCCGTGCCGTCCCTCTGTCGGCTCGGTTCAAGCTGTCACAGCTGCAGCTATCGGTAATGCCGATAGGTTCAAATCCGGAGGATGCAGCAGCTTGGCGTAACGTCCTCGGTGTGTCCAGCATCCAGACAGCCAGGTGCCTGAGCTCGATCCATGCGCTGCTCAGGATGAACCATGAAGAGACTAGCGTCAGGAAATATTTGGTTCACATCACCTCCCACCTCTTTCTCCAGTCCTGATGCCCGCTGGGAGCTCAGCAGATCTACCGCTCCTGCTGAGACACACTATCACAACACTGATGGTGTTTGTACGGACACCTTCGTACTAAGTCACAGCAGCAAATCCAGTGGATTTGATAATTATCTTGTCATTGAAGACATCAATCCTGGACAAAGGTACAGACTATATTAGTGCGCCCTAACACCACCTCTATTTATATATTTAAAGAACGTTGTATATATCGAAGCACTATAATACCTGAAAATTTTACCTGAGAACTCCGGAAACCTGATACAGACCTGGAAGGTACACTACCTCAATATTTGCTACAGTAAACAGCTGTAAATAAGGATTTATTTATTGGCTACACCCAGAACCTGATAAAAGATCAACAAATGATACACAGTGATAAAATACATTCTCAATAACTTGTCAGATGTAACAAAGCCTACAGTCTTGAATTATTCAGAGATAACTAAACTACAATCTCTCCTTAGTTTTTAATTTGTTACCACAGATTAGAAACTTCCTGTAAGCACTAAAACTGGTCCGAGACTGTATTGAACTTCAAAATCTATTGAACTTCAAAACTGATTTAAACTATGGAAAATACATGAAGAAGAAAACAACAAATGTGTTGCGATATTAATATTTTTTATTTAGTAAATTGTGCACATTGCACTCTTTAACATCACACCCAAGTCTTTATTACAATTGGATGTTTGGTTCTCTGTGTAAATCTTTCATAATTATTATTTCTGTACACATTTAATGGTACAACCTTTTCATCTACACTAAGTGCCCTTAAATGGAAAAACAAAAAATACAAAAAAAACCCCTGATAAAGACTCCTAAAATGTAACCCTAATGTCACAGCTTATGCCATAATGATTCCCCCTGTACTCTACCCATCACTATCAATCTACAGAAGATTCAAATAATGAATAGCTTAGCCTTGGTCAAAGAGAACAATTATAAGTGAGATGATCGTGTGCAATAATGCAGAGTAAGAAAGAGAGAGATGATCAACAGAAACTAAGAATCACATTTACTTTAGCGAGAAATGACTAACAAGACATCAGATGCACTTCAGACTTTTATGTTTTCTAAAGACAGTGGTCACAAATCTTTTCCCAGGGGTAGATGCCATTAGTGTGGTTAGTTGATACTGGTGGGGGTAAACCTCTTCCACAGACTGGTCACCCTCCTGTAGCCTGGCAGTAGTTGGTGAACTTTCAGGAGTTGTCGGTATTATGGCTGTTGTTGTAGAAGGACTGGTTTCTTTGCAGAAATGTCTCACCTCATCCCAAAGTCAAGCCATTCTTCTTCATCTGTAGTCACTTCTGAATCATCCTGTGTTATGAACATAATAAGAATTCAGGAGGTGACACAAGTAGGAGTCAAACCAGTCAAACCTTATTTAAGGAAAGGCAAAATACAGTTTAATATAATGCAACAATGTCTCACTTGGTCTATTATTTTCTTAAACTACATTTCTTACTTACCAGAAGTTCCATGAGACTTGTGTTTGCCACGGAGGCCCTGTATCAAGGCTGAAGGTTATTTTGATTTGATGTCCAAGGTAACCGTAGTGCAGTGCTGGTAAAATGTATTGCCACATAAGGAGGAAAATATTTTGGCTCGGCAAGTGTGTGATGAGGGTGAACAGTGGCCTGTTGCTTTCCCACTTGACATACAACCTCTTCACTTTTCAGTCCCTGTGGAAGATGTTCATACTTTAATTGACATCGCCTTAAATATTCTTGCACAGTCAAAGTCCTTATAGGCAAAAGTCATGCCACTCAAGGCCATCATGGCAATGCACCTCCAAGGGGAGACCAAGGATACCAGACCTCGATCTAAATAAATGGGAACATGGTCAAATCCACGCTTAACGACAGCAGGACAGAAACAAACATATATATATATATATATATATATATATATATATATATATATATATAGGACTGCCAGTGAAATTAGATACAAAAGAACCAAACACATACAGGGAGCACTCCAATGCACATGCACGTGGGATTTATGACACCAAGTCCACTGTACGGCTGGAATCCATGGGGCCTGGAAGAATAATGAGGCTGCGGTAGAAATTTTGATAAGCAGTTTGCTTTTAGGGCACCCTAAGCGCCGAATATACTCTTTAACTGTGTAATAGGTTATCCAACCTGTAAACTAATGAGACCCCTGAGCCCTGGCTTTAAAGACCGTAGTTAAACTAAATAAAGTCTTCTCTTGTACCTCTCCTCATAACAATTAAATCGTAAAATAGTATTTCTTCCTCATGCTATTCTGCCATATTAAGATGAATTACAGGGGGGGTGCATTACCCACAGGGGTTGCTTACTGTGGCACAACACCGACTGCCTGTCCTAAAAGCTATTCTGTACACATGGGCTGGTGAAATAATATGACTGCTAGTAATTTCTGGTTCGGCAGTAACAACGCAGTGATTGGCTGTTCATGAAAGGAGGGACAGGCACCATCTTAAGCCGCTTCAGATCTCCCATTCAAAATAATCTTGAGTGGTCTGTCTCATAATATAGAACGCCTCACAGAACATGTGAATTTTCTCACCTGGTCATCGCACAAGCCCTGCTCCTTCCTTTTTTCTTTTTACTCTTGCATAGAGTGTTTACAGACTGTGCCCAGGAGTCCACACAACTGTCTATTCCATCCTCCTCCTTGTCTTCAGCACAGTGATGGGTATTTGAGTCATCTCTACAAAGGGTAAACAGCAAACTGTAGAGGGAATAAGAAAAAAAAACACTCAGAGCACTATTCTGTATGTTTTAAAGTAGGACTGCAACTAACAATTATTTAATAGTCGATTAATCAATCATTATTGACAATCAATGAATCGGATTAAAAAAATTGTTTAATTTCCATCCTCTTATTCAAAAAGAAGACATTTCACAGACAGTGCAGAAGTGCACAGACTGCATGTGTTGCATGAACATCCCAGAGCTCTTAAGGTACAGATAATGAATAATAAAAACAAAAACAAAACTAACTGTTGACGCCAAATAGCTCTTAAAAAGATTTCTAAAGGTATGGATCTCAGTGAAGTTTCTGCTATCTTAAACCATCGATAGAGGCATGCTATGCTGCTGTCAAGACTACAGCTATTGTGTTGTACATGCCGATTTTCCATCACAGCCTATCACGGTTTTAAACAGCGGCTTCGGGCTTGTATGAGCCACACTCTGCTCTTCTTCTGTGTGGCTTACAGCAGTGTGCATCTGTCTGCTCAACTCAGTGAGCTCCATGACATATTAATCACACGACACAACGAATCGATAATGAAATTTGCTGCTCACTTTAATAATTGATTTTATCCATTTTAGCGATTCAGTGTTGTAGCTCTATTATAAAGTCAATG
Source organism: Synanceia verrucosa (assembly GCA_029721515.1). NCBI lineage: Eukaryota > Metazoa > Chordata > Actinopteri > Perciformes > Synanceiidae > Synanceia > Synanceia verrucosa. The sequence goes on along the minus strand of JAQQSB010001576.1, from coordinate 63,512 downwards.
TGAAATTGGTCCTTGCCATGTAAGAGGTGTCAAACAGACTCCAATCACTGATGGTTGCATATTCCCTCAGAGCAGGCAATATCAGAACCTTCTCGGATCCCGACTCACTGCCCCCTCCATGCTTGAGGAGTAGCCGTAGTCACTACCATTGCTGTGGGGGAGACAACCCTGGAGAACATATAAACACAGATTTAATTGTCACTTTCTATACAAAATTCAAAAAGTTTGTTCATATTAGGGGAAAATACATATATATTTCTTGATATTTTTATATATACAGTCTATATGCACAACAGAATGTTTGCCTTGTGGTTCAGAAGAGGACAATCTTAGAGAAGAAGGGGTTAGGGCTAGGTTGTATACTAGCGAGCAAAGTTAGTTTGATCGGATAATCACAAACAACAAAGGCTCTGTAAGCAAAAAGGAGGACTCACTTTGGGTTCTGGTGCTGAAGCAAACGACAAACAAAGGTAAGACTGTTCACAACAAACAGATGAGGCTACAGAAACAAGTGGAGCAAAATCAATGAAATAGCATGATATGCACTATCACCACCTCAGTAGTTCAACTGCCTGTTAACAAACATCTAATCAGCCAAACACATGGCAGCAACTTTAGTATGTAGATCGCACGTGTCAAGACGACCAGCCAATGTTCATACAGATATAATGACTTTCAGTAGCATGACTGCTGGTGCCAGACAGGCTTGTCTGAGCATCAATGGTTCAGGCTGGTGGTGGTATGCATCGGTGTGGAGAATATTTTCTGGCACAATTTATCTCTTCTTAGTGACAACTGAGCATCATTTAAATGTTGCAGCATACCCCTTTCCTACGCCCATCTCTTTTATGACCACAGTGGAACATCTTCTAAAGGGGCTACTTCATGTCTCAAACTGGTTACCTGAACATGACAATGTGCTCACTGGACTCCAATGGCCTTCACAGTCTCAAGATGGCAGTCAATTCCAGTATGTATTGAGTCTGAATTTAAAACTACAATTAATCAATTAACTAATTAACAATTAGTAACACTAACTAATTACATGTTACTTTGAAAAGCAGCCTGCTCACCTCGGTGTGCATTTTTACCCTGCTTGATGTTGTCCTGGCAGCTACAGGAAGTGCTTCCCATTGGTGGCAACACCTGATCAAATCCGACCTCCTCCTTCTCCCTCTTCCTTCTCCTCCTCCTCTTCCCCTTCCTTCCCCCCTTCCTCGCCCTCATCCCTCATGGCTACCACATACCTTGCAAGAACCCTGCAACAAACCAAATAGGATGGACTAAAATAAATAGCAGCAAAATGTGAGGTGCAGATGAACACAGACCTCTTACTGTTTGATGAAACATACCTCATCCAGATTTTTTCTCTCGGTTCTCTCTCCCTCCTGTTCAGATATGTGAAAGCCACACTTGTTTTTATGAATACTTTTTCGCTTTTGCCTCCTTTTCCCAAGCCCAGCTCTTTGACCTTTCCTCCTCCACAGCTCCTCAACAAACTGCTCTAGCCACTGATCCCCTGCATCTTCCACAGCCACTAGGGGCATGGCAACAGTTAATATCACACATTTCATTCACTATCTGTCTGAAATTAGCTTAGAAGTTTGTGTACCTCAAACATTTGCGTAGTGCATCAATGCCCAAATGGAACAATATCTGCTCACGTTGCTCCTCTGCTCGCAGAAGTTTCTGCCAGATCCCGTGCAGCCATACAGGTGAATGCCCAGCAGGTCAGGACTTCTTCCTGTGCAATAATGGTCTAAGTATGCTCGCTTCTCAAGGCTTTAGAAAACAAAACAATATCATCTAGTGAATGTATAAAAATATTGAATAGAAATTACAGCAGAAGAGAGAAAAGGTTTGCCAAAGAAACTTAAACCTTTATTTACTCATAGCCTCCTGCAAACTCTGGCTCTGCCCTCACCAAGGAGGTGAGCTGGCGAAGTCAGTCTCACAGCATATGACTGCATGCCTGCGAGGGCAAACAGCATAGTCCTCATACAAGGCAGCGCATTACTCCTTTCTTTAGTGCAGTCCAGCTCCCAACAAGATGTTGTATGCTCTCAGCACTTTATTCTTAGTCAGTAAACCCTGTGAATAAGAATTTACTACACAGTTCAATCAAGTTGATTTTAAACCTCCTGACTGGGAGAGGAGCAGAGAGAGTCCCACATTACCTGTAAGCTTACGCAAGTATGTCTCCAGTGTCTCTAAGAGAGACAAGCACTATCAATGAGGACCACCTCATCTCTGCACTCCTGAGACATCTAGCTCCCACACATCCATCCAGCTTCCTCAGAAATGGAACGTGGAAATGAAATCCAAAGTTAAAGAAAATGTTTCATGTTGTATTCCAGTGTCATCAAAATCTCATACTCTCTCATGCAGTTGAATACAGTCATCTTAAACACACAGGTTCAGGAAGAGTTACTGTTCTGATTTGAGTGAATACAGCCTCTTAAATAATAAATATCCTGCATGTTGTTTAGAGAAAGAAACAAATCCTCACACAACAGTTTGATGAGGAAAACAGATAAAAAAGATATTATACTCACCCCAAAGGTTTAGGTTTGTGTGTGTCTAAGGAGTGAACTGCACTGCTTGTTCTTTTGCTTTTTGGAATGGCATCAATCATGTTATTCAACTTTGAACTGTGAAACACAAACAAACATATATCTCAGTGGTATACACCAGTTACTAAACAAGAGGGAATGACAGAGTATGTAAGTATCAAAGATAACCCAGTTTGTGCAGCTTGAAGTTAAAGAACCCCTAACTTTGTCCCATCTATGCACTAAACAACTCAGAGTATTTACTGTTAGTCACATATTGAGTTTATCTGTTTCAACTAACAAACATTTATTTGTATTCACTGATTTTGATGAAGGTATGATAACTTAATATAAAATGCTTTTCTGTATCTTACCCATGGACACAGAAGAGGGTGTAAAGCTTTCAACGTCTGCTAGTAGGCTGGTGACAGAAAGCATGCCCATGGGGTTTGCCAGTAGGGATCCAAGGCTGGGTTCTGATTCCATTAAATGTAGAGAAGAGGCGCCTCCACACTTTGCCTGCAACCTACGCAGACGGCACCAGTTGAGATAAATGCTGTACACCTTCTCTGATGCTCATGAGGGCACATCCAAGTCCTGCTGTTTCCAAATCCTGGAGTATTACTAAAAATGAAAAGGAATCATACAACTGTTAACAACTTCAAGTCAAACAACAACCACACAATCCTCACATCATCTCCTGTGTACAGTAGTAAACTGTCACCAGAAAATTGTTTCCACTGAGATGTTATTTTGCCACACCATCTATGACACTTGTCAGAAATTCCATCACCATCTGACAAACAAGAGGTAACAGTCAATGCACATTATAGAACTATAAACGCCACAAAACTGAAGCAGAATAATAACCTTTGATGTGCATTGAGGCACAACTGTAATATGTCTCTATAATATTCAATCAACAGGATTTTATTTACTGTTGTCAATATTGCATATCAAAGATAAATCATAGATAAAAAAAGTCAAAACTGATTATATTAAGATAATAATGGTGCAATCCTCACACAGCCAAAGAAACATATTTATTGGTCCTTAACTGTTACATGGATGCCAAATAAATTGTAAACAAGATTGGCCTCGCCAACTGTTTGTCCATCATTCAGGTTGGGACTTTAACGTCTTGATTAGTGCTAGTTAATGACCCTGCTCTTTCTTCTGGAATATAGAACGTCTCATGAGGCCCGCGATTGCTGGGGCTACTCACATTTCCAGTCATATACAGGGCTGGGAATTGTGCATCTGCCACCATCTACCGAGTATCCAAGGTGATTTATAATCCACCACAAAACTGTTCATTTCCAACCTCGGTCATGTAGTTATATGAGCAGTTTACTAACTGTGAGAGTATCGTCGAGTATAAGGAATCTGTCCACAGAAAGCGTAGTCCTCTTCTCCTTCCCGCACACTGCTACCAGACGCCACGAATTCTTCCAGTTTTGTTTATATACAGCTCGCCCTGCAGGAGACACGCAGAGACTGACCAAAGCTGGACATCAGCACAAGCCGCCACTACATCCATGCACTGGGTCGTTGACGACAACGCACATCGTAAGTTAACTATATTACATCAGACGATAAAACACGGAAACAAGAATCAACCATTTTCTGACGTCCATAACATCAAGGCTACTTACACTAAGGAATTACAAAACATTATACACAGATTTACCTTGACCCAGATTTAACTAGCTAAATTAGCAAACAACAGCTGAAAGCATGACGTTTTAGTTTGTAAACTCGCCTAAAGCTGTTTTGGCTCAAATTCATTGAATTATGAGTGTTAATGTAATTAAACAGCACGTTTTCGCCGAAAGTTATATGCTGTGGGAGGATAAAGCAGTAACTAACCGGCGGCTAGCTACTTAACGTTAGCCTGCTAATTGTTTACCAGTACAATTTCAGAAATAGAGGAACTGGTCATGTGTTCTAAATACGATAAGTTTTAAGCGATTATTGAATGTTATTTGCTCACGTCAATACTACCTTGCCACCAATAAATATATTGTAGAGTTTATATCGTGGGTCTACGCCCTATTGGTGAGAGCAAAGTTGGTTAATCGCTAGTTAGCATCGCTGTCCTTACAATGCTAACGTTAGCAAGCCTGACTGCAGCTAATATAAAGTTGAACTGGCTTGACCTGCTGCTTAGCAACTGTCATCCAAAAGCTTCTCTTACCATTTAAAATTTTTAACCTAAACTGTCTGGAATGGGGGGGACCTCCACCACAGCCAGTGATAGTGATTCTGAGTCTTTCTTCGTCGTCGTCGTCGTCTTCGGCTTCGTCTTCTTTCTTCTTTGTTTAATGGCGGGTTACAAACAAATCATAACTATTAGTAAATTGGCCAACCTAATGTACCGAGTATGTAGCATGATTGCCATATCACTTGGTCTATAGGTGGGGATATTTAATTAATTAATAAATTTTCTTTCTCTTCTTCTTTGTAGTGTTTGTATTGGCGGAAGGCAAACAACGTATTGGTGCATTATCACAATTAACTGGAATGGAGTGTGAATCAGGCTAACTACTAATAATTTCAAAAAATAAAAATAAAATAAATAAATAAACAGATTCGTATCAAGCTGTCTCTGCTGTTTTAAGGAACTGGAATATAAATTTGTAACTCTTGTGCCCTGAGAGCTCTGTTGTAAAATGACCTGATATATCCAGTGGTATTTTAATGTTCCTGAGATGTAATTAAACTCTGTCTTTCTCTCTCATATTTCTGACAATTGAAGTATTATGTGCTCTATTGTTCTTCTGGTCAAAGGTAGTCACAGTTCCCTGTCTGATGTTTTCTAATTATGAATAATGTACTGTTCAGTGCAGTAAGGTCCAAACCTGTTTCCTGATATTATTGTTTCTTTTCTCTTCTGTTCCTTCCTGCTCTTCTCATTTCTCCCACTTTCCTTGTATTTTGTAAAACCATCGTCCCGCCCTTCCTTCCTCCCTTTGTTTTTGCCATCTTTCCTCAGTCTTTGCTTGATGATGTTCTTAGTTTCAGATTTACTGACATTAACTGTCAACCGATGGATGTCTTTCTCCTTTGCTGCCTTATCTGCCATCTCATTTCCTGAGCCCAATGTGCTGGTACCCACACAAACATCACTGTCAGCCTCATCATCTGAATTCTGTATAGGGTTTGCTGTACTTCACCAGTATGTCTGGTCTGCTGTGTGACTGACTGACCTGTAAAGGGATTAATGCTGAGCTGGAATCAGAGATATCACTGTTCTTAGTGGTCTTGTCTCTCAACCCACTGTACTGCTGAACAGTATTAAGAATATCTATATAAACTGACACTCTCCTCCACTGATCCGCCTCCCCACTGTGACATTAAACTCTGGGACAATAAAAGCTGCTCCTGCCTGTCTAAGCTCTTTGAGGCATCTGTATAACCTGACGAGCTGGAAAAGTCCTCAATATATGTCTGTACTGACTGGGCGGTTATAAATGAGTCCTCTTCTTTTTTCTAATAACGTGAGATCAGCTGTGGTGTTTGGAAGTATCCAGGGTGGTATAACTGTAACGGTGCACACAGGTAAATGTAGGACTGATGTTATTAAAGTTAGTCCCAGTTCTGTTGCATTCTGTGTACCAACCAGCCAAGCTTTGTTGTCCCTTTCTCCTTTTCCCAACACGGTTTTAAAGTGAGCGTTGATGCTCTTGACTGTGTCCCTGTAAATTAACCCAATAAACTGTTGAAAGCTGCAGCCTCCTCATACCTAATGGCATCTTCCATCTCCTCCACCTGGTGCTGCTGTTGAGCAGCCAGTGCTGCTGCATGTCCTCAGTGCCTGATATTGAATATTGTCCAGTCTTTTTCAGAGATGTGCCTGCTGCAGATCCATATACCACACTCCCATAGTCCAACACTGATCTGATCAGGCCCACAGTATAAGGGCTTTAGTGCACTTCTGTCTGCCCCCCATTCACTCCCCCACCAAACACCTCATCACATTCAATACTTTCTACATTTATCCTCCACCTTCTGAATATGTACAGCCCATGATTCTTTCATCAAACCAAATCCCCAAGTATTTATAGTGTTTCACTTTCCAGTCTCTGATTACACAGTTTTAGTTTCATCGTGTTGCCAATTTTTCCTGTGGAAAAACATTGTCTTTGTCTTATCTACTGAGAATTTAAAACCCCACTTATATGACCACCCTCTATTTTAGTGATGGCACCTGAACTTTCTTCATAATGAATTCCAGACATTTCCCCTCTTCCAGATTACTCCCATCATCAGCAAACAGACACCCCATCTGATTTTCATCATCACATCATTTATCATAAGGCTGAACAATAATGGACTGATTATGCTCCCTTGCGGGTGTTCCATTTTTCATGGCAGATTTCCCAGATACTTTCTTCCCTACTCTTTCGCACCTGGAATGAATCTATCGTTAAAAATCTCTAATCCATCTATACATTTGACCATTAATACCTAATTTTCTGAGTTTGATTAATAGTCCTTTCTCCCACATCATATCATAGGCCTTCTCTACATCAAAAACACAGCCACGACACGCTGTTGGTTTACCTGTGCTTTTCTGACCTCATGCCTGTGACAAACAGCAGGATCCATGAAGCTCCCTCCTAAAGCCACTCTGATATTTAGATATATCCTTTACTTTCTGTATAATATGTTCACCTGTCATTTATCATTTTCTCCATTATTTTACAGACATGATGATAATGCAATTTACCGATAATTCCCTGGGTTTGTATCACTTTTTCCTGGTTTCCATGACAGTACTACAATGACTTCCTCCCAGCTCTGTGGTAATTTCCTCTTCCCCAAACTTTGTTATATAATTCTAATAAATGTCCTTTGGCTGATTCACTGAGATGTTTTTAACATTATGTAGTAAATCTGGTCATTTCCTGTGCTCATCTTAGTTTTCTTTAGTAATGTTCAGTTCTGTCTTTGTAAAATGGCTAGCTGAGGGGCTCATCCTGTGTCCTCATCATCCTGTAACAGCTCTATATTCCTCTCTGCTCTTTGTGGTTAGGTTAAAAGGCTAAATTATTAACACCATCATTTATATTGATTTTCTTCATTTTGTCACATATGAGCCCAAATTTCTTCCACAGCACTGCTAAAAGCCCACCTCTGCTCTCCTAGAGCTCTACTCCCTACCACGTTACTCCTAGTGCTGTGATGATGGGATAGTGATCACTGCCCACAGCTGTCTCCTCTGTTTACTCCCCATGAACAAATACTCACTGAGAGTGTGGGACCAGTGTCAGATTCCATTTACATTCTGTCCCCATTCTGATATACACTTAGTTCCACTCCCATCATTCAAACACACTAGGTTTTTACTTCCAATTATCTCTTCTATTACCACACCATTGTTATCAGTCCCACTGCCCCACAGTACTGTGAGCATTAAAGTCTCACACCATACTACTTTCCCCTTTATTTGTGCTGTTTACCCATTCATTGTCTCAACTGTCAGTCTACTGCATGGATTTTGCAAAAGTTAACAATTCTAATGTTTCCTCTTTTGTCCTGTAGACTTCACTATTACATATTCCAGCTCTGATCCTTTTCCCACTACCTGTACTGTATCCCTTGTTTGACAAATGTTGCACACCTCCTCCACTGCTCCTCCCCTCATTCCTGCTATGGACGCTTATCATAGCCTTTATTACAAAGTCTATGATGGTTTGAGCCAGGTTTCTTGAATACATATGATATCTGGTTTCTTTTATTCCCTTGTACGAATCCCTTTAAATTCTTGACTCATTTGCTATCAGGGCTTCTAGCTGCTCCACGCACTGTAAAAAATAATCAGGTCCTTTTTCACCTGAGCTCCACTCTCCCATCTGCCCTCAAGGCTTTTTGCAATCTGCTCCCAGGACACATCTTTCATCCCCAATTGTTTGACTCTGATCAGTACAGTTAATAATGGTGGCCATGAAGAGAATCAGCTTATCTACTGCCATGCTAAATAGCTTCCTCTGTTTGCTCTTCCTCTGCTCTTTGGACCTGATTAATTTTTCCTGTTACACTCTTTCCCCTTTGACCATCTACCCTCTTTCACTGCCTCTGCATAGCTGATGTTGCTTGTTGCTTTCACCTGCCTCTATTTCCACTGACTGTATGTCACTCTGTGTTGTCCACTACAGTTACAGCATTTCTCCTGACCCTCAGTTTTGCACTCCTCATCCTGTGCTCCTCCACATTTGGGACACCCTGCTTGCCTCCCAGGCTGCTGCTATATGCCCATACCTCTGACAATTATAACAGCGTGAGGGGGAGGGATGAAATTCTGACTGGAAAGAATACAGATCCTCTAGTTTTAACTGTTTCTGGGAGTACAGTGTCCTGAAACTCCAGCAGAACAGACAGACTATCCACCCTTTCTCTCCATTAACTGTCCTCTGTGGTCTCCTTGCTCTGCTCACTTCACCCACAGAAATGCTCTGTTTGGAGCTTGTCCAGGTCCTCATCTACAGGAATCCCTGTTAATACTCCCTTTACCACCCTGTTAGTTTCATAATCCTTCTTCTCAGTTATTACTTCTTACAAATGTGCTTTCATTTGTAGTGCTTTGTTCTTCTGTTCCTCTGTTTCACATCAACAGGTCCCTATATCCCTTGCAGTTTTTGCCATCTCCACCTCTCCTAGCTTCTCTTTCTCAGCTCCTGCTCAGTGCACTGACTCAGTCTAAACCTCTTCATCTTCCTTTCTAAATTTGAATGACTTTAAATCTCTCTCATCATCACCTGAATCACCTCTCAAAGCTTCTCTTATACTGAGTTTATTTATGTCGCGCTTCGTTTCTTCTCTCCCACTAGAAACTACGCCCATCCGCTAAAATCCATTACCTTCCTCCTCATCACCGTCACCCAAGGCCAATTTATGGTACTTGTAAGTGCTGTAATGTAGAGACGAGAGCTCCTCTCTAGCTGTTCAATAACCACAAGGAAGACTGAGACGACAAGGGCTGTGATTGGCTCAATTAGTTGCACCCTGCTGTGAAATGCAGCCTCTCTCCCTGCACAGAAACAGCCTACAGAAATAGCTTCACAGAAAGACTCCTACACAGAAATATATTCCAGCCTTATAGACAGACAGGTCACCTCTGCAACAGACAGTGAAACTAAAGTATCGACATCCTTGTGAAAGGTGTCAACACATTCAACCTGCTCAAAAATCTATTTAATTCAGTTAGTAATTATGGCTGTGTATATTTCACAGAACAGAAAGTTGTTGGTTTGGTGCGCTATTATCCATTTATGTTGAAAAGAAAGAGGAAGAGGAGCTTTAAAGACTTGAAAGTGACCTTGTTTTTTTCTCTTCCATCTCCCTGCCAAATATCAAATCCCAAATAGTATTTTCTCCTGCTTTTATCAGCGATATTAAGGCGAATTGCTTCACTTTCCGAGGCGGTATTTCAGCGCAGGGCTGCACAATGCAACGTGTTACGTAGTCAGAGAAGTATATCCCAGCCTCTAGCAGCTGCTGTACAACCAAAAATAAACTGTACCTGGAGTCGCCATCCTGATCCAGTCACAAACCAGCTTATGCCAACTGCCAGGGTCATTTTTGATCGAGGATCTTTTTTGTTTGTTTGTTTGTTCTCACTCTCTCTGTGGCTAGGGACCTGCAGATCGGTCAGAAGCTGAGCTAGGACACCGTCGTACCGGACCGATATCCCACAATAACTCCCACCTCAATCCACACGCACTCCAACACACAATCCAATCAAAATGCAAAATTATCGCTAGGAGATCAGTTTTCTGTCTCTTAGTCTCCACTGGCTTAAACTCACGCCCTTACAACCGAGACGCGCACAGTGATTGTGTTTACTACCTACTTTGAAAGATCCCCTGGAAAAAATAATAAGCAAGTGCGGCAGAGAGTGGACTGCATGGAGGCGGAACCTTCTTACTGTGACCTTGGCCCTGTCACGTCGGAGCTGATGTGGAAATGCGTGTGGCTACCCAGGGGCAAGGTCATTGGATAAGACATTTTACATATTAATTGATAAAATAATTAAATTTACTACATACTTGCACACACACTACACACACAACCAGTCATTCACAAATTTCAGCACCAAGGAGCCCATCCTCCCCAGTGAACACAGGACCTGCCCTGACAGCCCACACATCCTGAATTCCTCCAAATTGCACAGTCAGTTTATACTCTGAAGGTGTATTCAACTCTGAGTCGAGCTGCTACCAAACCCTTCAGACACGAGGAACCAGATCCAGTCCAGCCCACCCCCAGCACTTTGTTTTTCTTCGACTTTGCCTTCCAGATTGCCAGTTTGCACTGTGCCAAAGAATGAAGTTGATCCCAGCACCAAGTTTTCTTTTTTTCTTGGGAGTGTATGTTGGGACCAAAGAACAAAGAGAAGGGATAAGAAGAAACCCTCTCCCAAACCCCACCCACTCTTTGCAGTGTTCTGAAAAGCCCAGCCAGTCTGGGACAAGGACAGCACCAGGTGCTCTGTGGTCTCTCTCTGTGAGCAGAAAGGACATCCCTCCCAGTGCTTGGATCAGGTGAGCTCTGTATCTGTTCAGGTAGCTATTACTCCATGTATAATCCTCCACTGGAAATCAGCCACACGCTTCTCCACAGGAGGCTTATACAGGACCCTCCAGCTGCCATTAGGGGAAAAGCCTGAGCCAAAAGCCTCAGTCCACCCGGGCGCCCTGACTCGGTGAGGGCGCGGAGTTCAGCACCTTCCACGCAGCTCAGGTAGAGCTGTTTTCCCGTGCAGGAGCTCAAAGTCCCCAGTACTGGACTCCTCCAGAGACAGCAACAGTCCACTCTCCTCCCTCCAGTCACCCACCGCAGGACTCACGCTCAGAGCCGGGAAGATGTAACCATGGCCGTCCGTCCAGCTGAGGCAGACCCCGACTCTGAGCAAAAGATCCTGAGGGGCCCTGACAGAGACTGCCACACCTCCTTCACCAGGTTTGCAGCACTCTGGTAGATCTTAAGCCCGTCAGTTCAGCCAGTCTCTGGACAGGTGTTCTTATGAGGTGTCGAGCTTTCGTGATTCCTGCTTGGATGAAAGCACTTCTCAGGGTGACGGACGACAGCGAGGTGGTACTCAGAAGACCATTGTTGAAAAGTGGCTCTTCCAACAGCCACATCAGGGCTTTGGGTCAGATGTTAGTGTGACAACTAGAGTCCTCCAGGCATCAAAAACAGAGCTGTAAAGATGACAGTCCAGTGAGGCTCAGAGCAGGGGGCTTCAGCAGAAATAGCTGCTTGTCCAGTCCCAGCCCCCAGCCCTCCGGAGCAGCAGCCGAGCTACAGCCGACCAGCTGAGGCGGTCTGTACAGCGGCCGCTGGGCTGCCTGAAGTCTGAAAGCAGCAGTCCTGGAGACGATGTCAATCAGGCCCTGCCCCCTCTGCCACAGGAAGGTACAGGACAGATGCTTTCGAAGCCAGTGATGACCCGACCAGAAGAAATCCACCAGGAGCTGCTGCAGATGTTTCATCAGTCCAGATGGAGGGTTCAGCACTTGGAGCCTGTGCCACAGAGATAGAGGCCACCAGGTTGTTGACAATCAGAGCTCTTCCCCTGTAAGACATCTGAGGTAGCAGCCATTTCCATTTAGATAACTTGGCTTTTACCTTGTCAGCACTCCCTCCCAGTTCTTAGCCATTCATGTCCTCACTGCCCAAATACACTCCCAAGACCTTTAGCCCTCTGTTCCCCCCACCTGAGGCCACCAGGAAGACTGGGAGTGTTTACTGCCTCCAGTTGCCAACTAAACAAGCCTCACTTTTCTCCCCAGTTAATTTTAGCTGGCGCGCCTTCTGATAACGATCAGGCAGTGCTTTGGTTGCTGGATGTCTTCCTGACCCTGCACAAAAACATTCACATCATCAGCATAAGCTGACACCACTAAAGCCTGGCTCCAACCTGATTCAGGTAGACATAAACCCCTTAAATGCTTCCTAAGTCTACAAAGAAGAGGCTCAATGGCCACACTGTACAGTTGTCCAGAGAGAGGACAGCCCTGCCTGATGCCTCTGCTAACTGGAACAGGACTGCTTAGCCCACCACCCACTTTCACAACACAACATGCACCACTGTACAACAACTTCACCCAAGACAGGAGGGTGCTCCCCAACACCAAAAGCCTGCAAGGTGGAAAATAAAAAGGAGTGATCGACACGATCAAAGGCTTTCTCCTGGTCAATGGAAATTATTCCAGTCTTTAGGTTGTACAGTTTGCACACATCGAAAGTGTCCCGCATTAAAAACAAATTGTCCAGTATGGACCTGTCAGGGATACAGTAAGACTGATCAGCACCAATAATGAAATCCAAAAAAACCTTCAGTCTGTTAGCTAAAACCTTACGACAGTATTTTATAGTCTGTACATAAAGAGCTACGGGTCTCCAGTTTTCAGCAGAGTCAGGTCCCCTTCTTGACAGGAGCGATATCACCTTCGCCTGCAGGAGGCCGGAAGAGTTCCCCTCAGGAAAGACTCCTGAAACACGCCTAGCAGATCAGGTCCCAAAGTACTCCAGAAACGTTTGAAGAAGTCTGCTGGTAAACCGTCCATACCGGGGGCCTTTCCTGAAGCCATCTGTGTCACTGCAGAAGTCAGCTCTTCCATGGTGATGGGGCAGCCCAGGGAATCCTGCTCTACTGGGCTCAGCTGAGGAAGGTCCTGGAGAAGCTCAGCTGTTGCCTCCACATCACAATGTTCAGCTCTGAATAGCTCAGAGTAGAAAGCCACGGCATGCCTCCTCATCTCAGTGGGGTCTGAGGTTAACCCCCCATCAGGCAGACGCAGACACACCATTTGTTTTCTCTGGCCTTTGGACTTCTCCAAGTTGAAGAAAAAGGACGTTGGGGCATCAATGTCTCTGATGGTGGTGAAGCGGGCTCGGACCAAGGCTCCTTTGGCTTTCTCCAGGAGGAAAGAGTTCAGCTGATGCTTTTGAAACAACTGTTCAGGGTTCTCCACGGACACACCTCCAGCTCCCTGATCTCTGCCTCCAGCTGCTCCATGGCCCTCCGGACTTCTGCAGCGGACTGGGCGGAATATTGTTGGCAGAAAACCCTTATCTGACCCTTTCCAACCTCCCACCACTGACTAAGAGAAGGAAAATCCTCTTTCCTGGACCTCCACTCTGCCCAAAACAGTTTAAAATTATTACAAAAAATAAAATCATTTAAAAGTTTTGTATTAAAATGCCAAAATGACCTGGACTTTTCTGGAGAAGCTAAAACCATTTCTAATAAAACCAGGTGATGGTCAGTGAAACCGACTGGCTGTATCTGACTCTCAGCTGCACGAGTAATAAAAGATGAGGAAATGTAAAACCGATCCAGTCTTGCTGCACTGACCATGCCGTCAGAGACTCTCACCCAGGTGTACTGTTGGGTGGAGGGTGTTTTAACCTCCAGATGTCTACGAGGTTTGCCTCTGCGACCATCTGGGCCAGGAAAGAGGATGACTGAGACTGAAGCTCCTGTCCTGTCCTGTCCAAAGTGCCATCAGTGCAGCAGTTCCAGTCCCCACCCAGTATACTTGCATTCACCCTGACTGCTGCTCCCTAAACTGTCTTTTAATAAATTAAATAGAACTAAACGTTCAGAGTTTTGATTGGGTGCATAAATATTAAATAAATTAAAAACAAACCCCAGGATTTCTACTTTTACCATCAAGGCTCTGCCCGCCATGATCTCAGACATGGATAAAATTGTGACAGGTAGGGCGGGGAGAATAAAACACGCCACTCCAGCACTAGGTTTGACCCGTGGCTGAGGGCATACTGACCCCCCACCACATACCCCAGTCTGTTTCATTAACCCTATCACTGTGTGTTTCTTGCAAAAAAACTACATCTATTTTTTCTGTTTAACAATTTCAAACACCAATGCTCTTTTCTGTGGGCTTCTACCCCATTTATATTTAAAGACCCAACTCTTAAAGGTTGCATATAAGAAGACACAAAAGAGCAGGACAGACAGAAAAAAACAGAGAAAAAAAACACCGGTGATACACAATCATTTTTGAATTATTTAGAAACTTTACGTTTTTCAATACCTTTTCCCTTTAAGAATTTTCTCACATTTGCAACATGCTTTTGGAGACGGTACCTTTTTTTTATCACACAGTAGGTCCTTACCTACAACCTTCTGCAGAGTATCAACAGACTTCACAAATTTCTGCATGTCAGGAAAATAGTCTGTGACCTCCACTGACCTGCCAAAGAGTCATCGAGGAAGTCTGTCACCTCCTCCAAAGAATACAGATCTGTGCTCAGTGACACACTGTCTGCTACAGACACAGAATCTGAGTCAACATCATTATCAGAAAAAATCACCGTCTGCTGACTGCGACCTGGAGCAGCCTGAGATCCAGCCTGCAGCTTCTGCTCCGTGTCTACAGCCTCTACCTGCATCGGCTCCCCAGCAGCCCCCACCAGACAGACAGATAGACAGATAGATAGATAGATAGCTAGACATACAGACAGACAGACAGATAGATAGATAGATAGATAGACAGACAGACAGACAGACAGATAGATAGATAGATAGATGATAGATAGATAGATAGATAGATAGATAGATAGATAGATAGATAGATGGATAGACTTTTAACAAACTTTATTTATGAGACATTCTGACAATACTTTAAGACATTTTACATATTAATTGATAAAATAATTAAATTACTACAAACTTGCACACACACAACCAGTCATTCACAAATTCAGCACCAAGGAGCCATCCTCCCAGTGAACACAGGACCTGCCTGACAGCCCACACATCCCTGAATTCCTCCAAATTGCAAGTCAGTTTATAAAAGGTGTATTCAACTCTGAGTCGAGCTGCTACCAAACCCTTCAGACAAGGAACCGGATCAGTCCAGCCCACCCCCAGCACTTTGTTTTCCGACTTTTCCAGATTGCCAGTTTTGCACTTGCAAAGATGAAGTTGATCAGCACCAGAGTTTTCTTTTTCTTTGGAGTGTATTTGGGACCAAAGACAAAGAAGGGATAAGAGAAACCCTCTCCCAAACCCCCCACCCACTCCTGCAGTGTTCTGAAAAAGCCCAGCCAGTCTGGGACAGGACAGCACCAGGTGCTCTGTGGTCTCTCTCTGTGAGCAGAAAGGACATCCCTCCCAGTGCTTGGATCAAGGTGAGCTCTGTATCTGTTCGTAGCTATTACTCCATGTATAATCCTCCACTGGAAATCAGCCACACGCTTCTCCACAGGAGGCTTATACAGGACCCTCCAGCTGCCATTAGGGGAAAAGCCTGAGCCAAAAGCCTCAGTCCACCGGACGCCCTGACTCCGGTGAGGAGCGCAGGTTCAGCACCTTCACGCAGCTCAGGTAGAGCTGTTTTCCCGTGCAGGAGCTCAAAGTCCCCAGTACTGGACTCCTCAGAGACAGCAACAGTCCACTCTCCTCCCTCCAGTCACCCACCGCAGGGACTCACGCTCAGAGCCGGGAAGATGTAACCATGGCCGTCCGTCCAACGCTGAGCCAGACCCGATTCTGAGCAAAGATCCTGAGGGCCCTGACAGAGACTGCCACACCTCCTTCACCAGGTTTTGCAGCACTCTGGTAGATCTTAAGCCCGTCAGTTCCAGCCAGTCTCTGGACAGGTGTTCTTATGAGGTGTCCGAGCTTGTGATTCCTGCTTGGATAGAAAGCACTTCTCAGGGTGACCGGACGACAGCGAGGTGGTACTCAGAAGACCGTTGTTGAAAAGTGGCTCTTCCAACAGCCACATCCCGGGCTTTGGGTCAGATGTTCGTGTGACAACTAGAGTCCTCCAGGCATCAAAAACAGAGCTGTAAAAGATGACAGTCCAGTGAGGCTCAGAGCAGGGGCTTCAGCAGAAATAGCTGCTTGTCCAGTCCCAGCCCCAGCCCTCCGAGCGGCAGCCCGAGCTACAGCCGACCAGCTGAGAGCGGTCTGTACAGCAGCCGCTGAGCTGCCTGAAGTCTGAAAGCAGCAGTCCTGGAGACGATGTCAATCAGGCCCTGCCCCCCCTCTGCCACAGGAAGGTACAGGACAGATGCTCGAAGCCAGTGATGACCCAACCAGAAGAAATCCACCAGGAGCTGCTGCAGATGTTTCATCAGTCCAGATGGAGGGTTCAGCACTTGGAGCCTGTGCCACAGAGATGAGGCCACCAGGTTGTTGACAATCAGAGCTCTTCCCTGTAAGACATCTGAGGTAGCAGCCATTTCCATTTAGATAACTTGGCTTTACCTTGTCCAGCACTCCCTCCCAGTTCTTAGCCATTATGTCCTCACTGCCCAAATACACTCCCAAGACCTTTAGCCCTCTGTTCCCCCACCTGAGGCCACCAGGAAGACTGGGAGTGTTTACTGCACTCCAGTTGCCAACTAAACAAGCCTCACTTTTCTCCCAGTTAATTTTAGCTGACGCAGCCTTCTGATAACGATCCAGGCAGTGCTTTAGTTGCTGGATGTCTTCCTGACCCTGCACAAAAACATTCACATCATCAGCATAAGCTGACACCACTAAAGCCTGGCTCCAACCTGATTCAGGTAGACATAAACCCCTTAAATGCTTCCTAAGTCTACAAAGAAGAGGCTCAATGGCCACACTGTACAGTTGTCCAGAGAGAGGACAGCCCTGCCTGATGCCTCTGCTAACTGGAACAGGACTGCTTAGCCCACCACCCACTTTCACAACACAACATGCACCACTGTACAACAACTTCACCCAAGACAGGAAGTGCTCCCCAACACCAAAGCCTGCAAGGTGGAAAATAAAAAGGAGTGATCGACACGATCAAAGGCTTTCTCCTGGTCAATGGAAATTATTCCAGTCTTTAGGTTGTACAGTTTGCACACATCGAAAGTGTCCCGCATTAAAAACAAATTGTCCAGTATGGACCTGTCAGGGATACAGTAAGACTGATCAGCACCAATAATGAAATCCAAAAAAACCTTCAGTCTGTCAGCTAAAACCTTCGACAGTATTTTATAGTCTGTACATAAAAGAGCTACGGGTCTCCAGTTTTTCAGCAGAGTCAGGTCCCCCTTCTTCGGCAGGAGCGATATCACCGCTCGCCTGCAGGAGGCCGGAAGAGTTCCCCTCAGGAAAGACTCCTGAAACACGCCTAGCAGATCAGGTCCCAAAGTACTCCAGAAATGTTTAAAGAAGTCTGCTGGTAAACCGTCCATACCGGGGGCCTTTCCTGAAGCCATCTGTGTCACTGCAGAAGTCAGCTCTTCCATGGTGATGGGGCAGCCCAGGGAATCCTGCTCTACTGGGCTCAGCTGAGGAAGGTCCTGGAGAAGCTCAGCCGTTGCCTCCACATCACAATGTTCAGCTCTGAATAGCTCAGAGTAGAAAGCCACGGCATGCCTCCTCATCTCAGTGGGGTCTGAGGTTAACCCCCCATCAGGCAGACATGAGACACACCATTTGTTTTCTCTGGCCTTTGGACTTCTCCAAGTTGAAGAAAAAGGACGTTGGGGCATCAATGTCTCTGATGGTGGTGAAGCGGGCTCGGACCAAGGCTCCTTTGGCTTTCTCCAGGAGGAAAGAGTTCAGCTGATGCTTTTTAGAGAGCAACTGTTCAGGGTTCTCCACGGACACACACTCCAGCTCCTGATCTCTGCCTCCAGCTGCTCCATGGCCCTCGGACTTCTGCAGCGGACTGGGCGGAATATTGTTGGCAGAAAACCCTTATCTGACCCTTTCCAACCTCCCACCACTGACTAAGAGAAGGAAAATCCTCTTTCCTGGACCTCCACTCTGCCCAAAACAGTTTAAAATTATTACAAAAAATAAAATCATTTAAAAGTTTTGTATTAAAATGCCAGAATGACCTGGACTTTTCTGGAGAAGCTAAAACCATTTCTAATAAAACCAGGTGATGGTCAGTGAAACCGACTGGCTGTATCTGACTCTCAGCTGCCACGAGTAATAAAAAGATGAGGAAATGTAAAACCGATCCAGTCTTGCTGCACTGACCATGCCGTCAGAGACTCTCACCCAGGTGTACTGTTGGGTGGAGGGGTGTTTTAACCTCCAGATGTCTACGAGGTTTGCCTCTGCGACCATCTGGGCCAGGAAGAAGAGGATGACTGAGACTGAAGCTCCTGTCCTGTCCTGTCCAAAGTGCCATCAGTGCAGCAGTTCCAGTCCCCACCCAGTATAACGCATTCACCTGACTGCTGCTCCCTAAACTGTCTTTTAATAAATTAAATAGAACTAAACGTTCAGAGTTTTGATTGGGTGCATAAATATTAAATAAATTAAAAACAAACCCCAGGATTTCTACTTTTTACCATCAAGGCTCTGCCATATGATCTCAGACATGGATAAAATTGTGACAGGTAAGGACAGGGGAGAATAAAACCGCCACTCCAGCACTAAGGTTTGACCCGTGGCTGAGGGCATACTGACCCCCCACCACATACCCCAGTCTGTTTCATTAACCCTATCACTGTGTGTTTCTTGCAAAACTACATCTATTTTTTCTGTTTAACAATTTCAAACACCAATGCTCTTTTCTGTGGGCTTCTACCCCCATTTATATTTAAAGACCCAACTCTTAAAGGTTGCATATAAGAAGACACAAAAAAGAGCAGGACAGACAGAAAAAAACAGAAGAGAAAAAACACCCGGTGATACACAATCATTTTGAATTATTTAGAAACTTTACGTTTTTCAATACCTTTTTCCCTTTAAGAATTTTTCTCACATTTGCAACATGCTTTTGGAAACGGTACCTTTTTTTTTTATCACACAGTAGGTCCCTTACCTACAACCTTCTGCAGAGTATCAACAGACTTCACAAATTTCTGCATGTCAGGAAAATAGTCTGTGACCTCCACTGACCTGCCAAAAGAGTCATCGAGGAAGTCTGTCACCTCCTCCAAAGAATACAGATCTGTGCTCAGTGACACACTGTCTGCTACAGACACAGAATCTGAGTCAACATCATTATCAGAAAAAATCACCGTCTGCTGACTGCGACCTGGAGCAGCCTGAGATCCAGCCTGCAGCTTCTGCTCCGTGTCTACAGCCTCTACCTGCATCGGCTCCCCAGCAGCCCCCACCAGACAGACAGATAGACAGATAGATAGATAGATAGCTAGACATACAGACAGACAGACAGATAGATAGATAGATAGATAGACAGACAGACAGACAGACAGACAGATAGATAGATAGATAGATAGATAGATAGATAGATAGACAGACAGACAGACAGACAGATAGATAGATAGACTTTTAACAAACTTTATTTATGAGACATTCTGACAATACTTTAAGACATTTTACATATTAATTGATAAAATAATTAAATTACTACATACTTGCACACACACACACACACACACAACCAGTCATTCACAAATTCAGCACCAAGGAGCCATCCTCCCCCAGTGAACACAGGACCTGCCTGACAGCCCACACATCCCTGAATTCCTCCAAATTGCAAGTCAGTTTATAAAAGGTGTATTCAACTCTGAGTCGAGCTGCTACCAAACCCTTCAGACAAGGAACCGGATCAGTCCAGCCCACCCCCAGCACTTTGTTTTTCCGACTTTTCCAGATTGCCAGTTTTGCACTTGCAAAGATGAAGTTGATCAGCACCAGAGTTTTCTTTTTCTTGGGAGTGTATTTGGGACCAAAGACAAAGAAGGGATAAACCCTCTCCCAAACCCCCACCCACTCCTGCAGTGTTCTGAAAAGCCCAGCCAGTCTGGGACAGGACAGCACCAGGTGCTCTGTGGTCTCTCTCTGTGAGCAGAAAGGACATCCCTCCCAGTGCTTGGATCAAGGTGAGCTCTGTATCTGTTCGTAGCTATTACTCCATGTATAATCCTCCACTGGAAATCAGCCACGCTTCTCCACAGGAGGCTTATACAGGACCCTCCAGCTGCCATTAGGAAAAGCCTGAGCCAAAAGCCTCCAGTCCACCCGGACGCCCTGACTCCGGTGAGGCGCGCAGGTTCAGCACCTTCACGCAGCTCAGGTAGAGCTGTTTTCCATTGCAGGGAGCTCAAAGTCCCCAGTACTGGACTCCTCAGAGACAGCAACAGTCCACTCTCCTCCCTCCAGTCACCCACCGCAGGACTCACGCTCAGAGCCGGGAAGATGTAACCATGGCCGTCCGTCCAGCAGCTGAGCCAGACCCGACTCTGAGCAAAGATCCTGAGGGGCCCTGACAGAGACTGCCACACCTCCTTCACCAGGTTTTGCAGCACTCTGGTAGATCTTAAGCCCGTCAGTTCAGCCAGTCTCTGGACAGGTGTTCTTATGAGGTGTCCGAGCCCGTGATTCCTGCTTGGATGAAAGCACTTCTCAGGGTGACGGACGACAGCGAGGTGGTACTCAGAAGACCGTTGTTGAAAAGTGGCTCTTCCAACAGCCACATCCCGGGCTTTGGGTCAGATGTTAGTGTGACAACTAGAGTCCTCCAGGCATCAAAAACAGAGCTGTAAAAGATGACAGTCCAGTGAGGCTCAGAGCAGGGGCTTCAGCAGAAATAGCTGCTTGTCCAGTCCCAGCCCCCAGCCCTCCCGGAGCAGCAGCCGAGCTACAGCCGACCAGCTGAGAGCGGTCTGTACAGCAGCCGCTGAGCTGCCTGAAGTCTGAAAGCAGCAGTCCTGGAGGCGATGTCAATCAGGCCCTGCCCCCCCTCTGCCACAGGAAGGTACAGGACAGATGCTCGAAGCCAGTGATGACCCGACCAGAAGAAATCCACCAGGAGCTGCTGCAGATGTTTCATCAGTCCAGATGGAGGGTTCAGCACTTGGAGCCTGTGCCACAGAGATGAGGCCACCAGGTTGTTGACAATCAGAGCTCTTCCCCTGTAAGACATCTGAGGTAGCAGCCATTTCCATTTAGATAACTTGGCTTTTACCTTGTCCAGCACTCCCTCCCAGTTCTTAGCCATTATGTCCTCACTGCCCAAATACACTCCCAAGACCTTTAGCCCTCTGTTCTCCCACCTGAGGCCACCAGGAAGACTGGGAGTGTTTACTGCCTCAGTTGCCAACTAAACAAGCCTCACTTTTCTCCCAGTTAATTTTAGCTGGCGCGGCCTTCTGATAACGATCCAGGCAGTGCTTTAGTTGCTGGATGTCTTCCTGACCCTGCACAAAAACATTCACATCATCAGCATAAGCTGACACCACTAAAGCCTGGCTCCAACCTGATTCAGGTAGACATAAACCCCTTAAATGCTTCCTAAGTCTACAAAGAAGAGGCTCAATGGCCACACTGTACAGTTGTCCAGAGAGAGGACAGCCCTGCCTGATGCCTCTGCTAACTGGAACAGGACTGCTTAGCCCACCACCCACTTTCACAACACAACATGCACCACTGTACAACAACTTCACCCAAGACAGGAAGTGCTCCCCAACGCCAAAAGCCTGCAAGGTGGAAAATAAAAAGGAGTGATCGACACGATCAAAGGCTTTCTCCTGGTCAATGGAAATTATTCCAGTCTTTAGGTTGTACAGTTTGCACACATCGAAAGTGTCCCGCATTAAAAACAAATTGTCCAGTATGGACCTGTCAGGGATACAGTAAGACTGATCAGCACCAATAATGAAATCCAAAAAAACCTTCAGTCTGTCAGCTAAAACCTTCGACAGTATTTTATAGTCTGTACATAAAAGAGCTACGGGTCTCCAGTTTTTCAGCAGAGTCAGGTCCCCCTTCTTCGGCAGGAGCGATATCACCGCTCGCCTGCAGGAGGCCGGAAGAGTTCCCCTCAGGAAAGACTCCTGAAACACGCCTAGCAGATCAGGTCCCAAAGTACTCCAGAAACGTTTGAAGAAGTCTGCTGGTAAACCGTTGTTGGAAATTGTACAAAAGTTATCTCATGTAATCCTTCACTGATCTAAAAACTAGACAATCATGCTTGTAATTAATGTTGCTTTGCGTGCAAAGCTTGCTGTTGTACAAGTGTCTTAACAGTTGCTGTGAGAAAGAGGAAGCTTCAGAGGAAAGAGGAAGCTTCAGAGATGCAGCGACAAAGGAAGATGGATCCACAAGACACTGACAACAGGAAACAGAAGCTGCCTGTAAGACCGCAGGACAGAAGAACCGGTTTATACTTGTTGAAGACGAGATATGCTAACAAAAATACACATATAAGGGCATACATATTAGAACTGGAGAAGGCTGACTCAAAACCCCTCCCTTTACTCAGCTCTCCATTGGTTGTATCTAGGGCCTTCCTACAGAATAAAGAGAAAGGGAGCACAGAGAAGGACTTTAGAGTAGTGAGAAGTCTGTGAGCCTTCTCTTGCTCTCCTTGCAAGTTTCTAAAAACCATTTGCCGTCTCCTGTCTGTTATTGATAAATGTCTTTTGCCTTTTAGAACCTGACATTTCTTGGGGGCTCGTCCGGGATCCCAATACTGCCTGACGATTCCAGAGGACGGGTAAGACGACAGCTTAAGACCGTGGCCACGGCAACCTAGACCCTTTCCGGGAGCTGGCCTCCTCCCGTCGTCTGGGGTCCGATGGCTGTGGGATTCCGACAGGAGGCGTAAATTGGTGAGCATACTTTTCCTTTAAAAAGGAAAAAGTAAAACTGAAGGAGTCACGTCCGCGGAGTAAAATAGGTACTGAAGTCGGCTTTAGGTTACAGCGCCTGATAATAGTTGTGTTAAATTAAAAAGAGTAGTACCTAAATAGGTGACGAGGCCTGATAATAATACTCGTGAGTAAAACCCTGAATATCCTAGGCACTGGCAGGTAAATAAATAACGGGGAGTGACTCCAGTGAATGTGTGAGTGAATGGGAAGGTAATTCCACTAGGAATTCTTCCATACTAAAACAGTAAGGATCAAACGGTGGGCCTCAGAGGAAGCACAGGCAAGAATTCTCCACTCTCAGTAGAGAGTTGAAGTGAGAATTACCTCTGGAGGTTAATTAAAACTGCCGTCTTACTGAAGAGAAATTCAGTCTGTAGGACACCCTAGGTGCATAAGACTGAACCAAAACAGAGATTAAAATGGGGCAGAGTAATACTAAAACAGATCCTTTTAAGGGGTTGGAGAGTAATGACTGGAAAGTAATGCAAGCGAAAGGACCAGATCATGTCCAATTTCTACAATTGTGGCAACAACAGTTTGGTTATACAGGACAGTTAAACACTAAGGCTTTAACTAAATTACAGGAAGATATTCAAAAGTGAGGAGAAGGAAAGAAGAGAAAGAGAGAAGTTAGAAAAGTCACAAAAGCAACTGTTAGTTGCACGACAGGAAGATAATGAGACAGGACCAAGAGGTAGAGTGATAGGGAGAAATCAAGTAGAAGAGGGAAGTAGTGAAAGTGAGGCGGAGCCTTTGACCGCCATACCTAGACTATATCCAGACATATCTACAGGCGCGGTACCAAAACACTCTGACCACACCCCACCAAGCGCGCCACCGCCACCGTATGTGTCACACACACCCAAACCAACGACTAGATCAGCAGGAACGGTAGGAAACTGGTCTAAACAGATAGGAGGACTGTTAAGTCCCGGAGGACAGATAAGAAATCCTCAACCAGACGAACAAACATGTTTAGCGGATTCTATTGCGTTGTTAAAACATTTAGCTGAACAAGGTCATAAAGTCAGTAAAAGCAAGTTGCAGTTATGTCAACAACAAGTAAAATATCTAGGGCACATTCTCAGTGCAGGAGGACGAACTATATTGGAGAGTAGAAAAGCAGCCGTATTGCAGGCACCAAAACCGACAACAAAGAAACAGATGATGTCATTCTTAGGGTTGACAAACTACTGCAGAAGTTGGGTTCCCAATTATGCAGAGATAGTGAGCCCTTTGCAAACAATAATGTACAAAAATGATTTGAAAATGTCCTCACATTTGGAGTGGACATCAGAAGCAGAAAAGGCATTTTGTGATATAAAGCAAGCTCTAGTATCAACCTCAACACTAGCATTACCAGATTACAACAAATCCTTTGTGCAAACAGTTGACTGCAAAGGACATTTTATGACATCTCTGCTTATGCAACAACATGGTGGTAAAATGAGGCCAGTGGCTTACTATTCATCTAAGCATGCGCACTACCACACTGTGTAAGAGCTGTGGTAGCAGCCTCATTAGCTGTGGAGAGTAGTGCAGGAATAGTACTATTTCACCCACTAACATTGAAAGTACCACATGCAGTCTCAGCACTGTTATTACAGACAAATATGATATTCTTATCTCCCGCGAGATACTTGTCATGCATGGCTACTCTTCTGTCACAGCCACATTTGACTATTGAAAGATGTACAGTGTTAAATCCAGCCACATTAATACCACTCCCTGATGATGGTGAAAAACATGACTGTCAAGCGGAAGCAGAGAAAACCGCAAAGAGTAGAGAAGACTTGTCAGATGTTCCCTTACTGGAAGGAGAAGTACTATTTGTAGACGGCTCTTCTAAAAAAGATGAACTGGGCAAGACAAAAACAGGATATGCTGTAGTTACTGCAACAACTGTATTGGAAGCAGAACCATTGCCTAGTTCCATGTCAGCGCAAGCAGTAGAGCTAGTTGCGCTCACGGAAGCCTGTAAATTAATGAAAGGAAAAATAGTAACCATATATACAGATAGTCAGTATGCTTTTGCTACAGCACACATCTTTGCTGGCTACTGGAAAAACAGAGGCATGGTGACATCTACAGGGAAACCAGTGACACACGCTGAATTGCTTACTGAACTGTTGGGGGCAGTAAAATTACCAAAGAAACTCGCAATATGTAAGTGTCAGGCTCATACGTCAGGGCAAGATCCTATCTCAAAAGGCAACGCCTTTGCGGATAGGACAGCACAAGAAGCAGCGATGAGGCAAGCACAGATAATGACATTTGAAACTCAACAACATTTGTCTAAAAACGTACTACGGGACATGCAGCAGCAAAGTCCTGAGGCAGAACTTAAGCAATGGAAAAGCAAAGGGGCTACAGTCAAGGATGACATTTATGTATGACCACAAGGGAAGCCAATCCTTCCAAAAACCTATATAAATGGGCTGCTATATTGAGCCATGGTTTGACACATGTCTCAACAGGAGGGATGGTGACACAGGTACTGTTAACCACACCAACCGCACTAAAGATAGCTGAAAGATCTACTTGGATCCACTTGACCCATTGTAAGAGAGTCATTTTGGCTGAAGACTCCGACAGGGGAGGTGAATCAAAGTCTGATAATAGGGTGGACTCAGACGTGTAGAGTCTGGGTAGACCTGAAAGTCAGTGAAGAAATTATAAGACACCAAACCAAGTAGAGGAGAATATAGTACTTCGACTAAAATGACTCCACTGTGATTAAAGTGTTCCATTAAAGGAGGAATAACAGGACATACTAACAATTGGCTATTAATGGCTGAGCAGGCTGCAGGCAGTGTGAGACAAGACTGTGTGGTATGTATGGGACCAAGACCTATACTGAAGGTAACAGTAGCTGCTGTTCCACCAGATTATGTTATAACTGTAATGAACAACAGTGTAATGACAGACTCTAATTTAACTGTTTATGATGAAATATTTCCTGCAGTTCCCCCAGCCCAAAAGAAACTGCTGTTTCACAGTACAGTGGCTATGCAAAATTTCACATGTGTGAATCTTACAGGAAGCAATCACAAACTAGGTACAGTACCAGAAGACTATTGTAGCACAATTCATATTACTAACCATTCCTTTGTACCAGTAAGTAGAGCGGACCTCTGGTGGTGGTGTGGGGCTAATCAATTGTATGATGTCATTCCCACCAATGCTTCTGGACGGTGCAGTTTAGTTTCACTCTTACTACCTGTAAATGTAATCCCCACATCAGTGGAAGAATTGGTGCAAGGTCAAAATATGGATCCCGGGAAGACCTAAGGCGTACTAGGCGATCTACTGTGGAATGGACTGATGATGACCCAACATATATAGATGCAATAGGGGTACCAAGAGGTGTTCCTGACGAATACAAACTGGCAGATCAAGTTGCTGCAGGATTTGAGAGTATTCTCTGTTGGTGGTGTACCACTAACAAGAATGTTGACAGAATAAATTACATCCATTACAATGTGCAACGCCTAGGAATTGGACTCAGAAAGGTTTTGAAGCGGTACATCAGCAGTTATCTGCCACGTCACTTATGGCATTTCAGAACCGCATAGCAGTGGACATGTTGTTAGCAGAGAGAGGAGGCGTATGCTCCATGTTTGGTGATCAGTGCTGTACTTTCATACCAAATAATACAGCTCCAGATGGGAGTCTGACTATTGCGCTAGAGGGATTACGAACGCTGAATACTAAGATGAAGGAGCATTCTGGGGTAGATACATCTCTGTGGGATGGCTGGATGAACATGTTTGGAAAATACAAGACGCTGGTACAATCGCTCTTGATGTCTGTGGCAGTGTTTGCTGCTCTGTTGACCCTGTGTGGATGTTGTTGCATCCCTTGCATCAGAGCCTTATTACAGCGCCTGATTAATACCGCCATCGCCCCAGTACAACATGATTATCAACAACTGTATCCCTTACTAGCTACTCAGGCCAACGAGTATGATGACGCAGAAGCCCTGAATGAGGAAGAGACTGGTGCAGACATGGAGTAGCCTCACTCTAATGACTTTAACCAACTGACCTCTGAGTGTAAGAATTAATTTGAGTAATCTAGAATTGAATACCATAAAAATAATTAAAATAAGACAGACAAAAAACTGTTCAATTCGCTTCCTTTATATGAACTCTATACTGAAAACCGAGAAGAGTGGTATAGACGGATGTGAGAGTGGAAGGATTAATGTGATAAACAGGAGGGAAATGTTGGAAATTGTACAAAAGTTATCTCATGTAATCCTTCACTGATCTAAAAACTAGACAATCATGCTTGTAATTAATGTTGCTTTGCGTGCAAAGCTTGCTGTTGTACAAGTGTCTTAACAGTTGCTGTGAGAAAGAGGAAGCTTCAGAGGAAAGAGGAAGCTTCAGAGATGCAGCGACAAAGGAAGATGGATCCACAAGACACTGACAACAGGAAACAGAAGCTGCCTGTAAGACCGCAGGACAGAAGAACCGGTTTATACTTGTTGAAGACGAGATATGCTAACAAAAATACACATATAAGGGCATACATATTAGAACTGGAGAAGGCTGACTCAAAACCCCTCCCTTTACTCAGCTCTCCATTGGTTGTATCTAGGGCCTTCCTACAGAATAAAGAGAAAGGGAGCACAGAGAAGGACTTTAGAGTAGTGAGAAGTCTGTGAGCCTTCTCTTGCTCTCCTTGCAAGTTTCTAAAAACCATTTGCCGTCTCCTGTCTGTTATTGATAAATGTCTTTTGCCTTTTAGAACCTGACAACCGTCCATACCGGGGGCCTTTCCTGAAGCCATCTGTGTCACTGCAGAAGTCAGCTCTTCCATGGTGATGGGGCAGCCCAGGGAATCCTGCTCTACTGGGCTCAGCTGAGGAAGGTCCTGGAGAAGCTCAGCCGTTGCCTCCACATCACAATGTTCAGCTCTGAATAGCTCAGAGTAGAAAGCCACGGCATGCCTCCTCATCTCAGTGGGGTCTGAGGTTAACCCCCCATCAGGCAGACGCAGACACACCATTTGTTTTCTCTGGCCTTTGGACTTCTCCAAGTTGAAGAAAAAGGACGTTGGGGCATCAATGTCTCTGATGGTGGTGAAGCGGGCTCGGACCAAGGCTCTTTTGGCTTTCTCCAGGAGGAAAGAGTTCAGCTGATGCTTTTTAGAGAGCAACTGTTCAGGGTTCTCCACGGACACACACTCCAGCTCCCTGATCTCTGCCTCCAGCTGCTCCATGGCCCTCCGGACTTCTGCAGCGGACTGGGCGGAATATTGTTGGCAGAAAACCCTTATCTGACCCTTTCCAACCTCCCACCACTGACTAAGAGAAGGAAAATCCTCTTTCCTGGACCTCCACTCTGCCCAAAACAGTTTAAAATTATTACAAAAAATAAAATCATTTAAAAGTTTTGTATTAAAATGCCAGAATGACCTGGACTTTTCTGGAGAAGCTAAAACCATTTCTAATAAAACCAGGTGATGGTCAGTGAAACCGACTGGCTGTATCTGACTCTCAGCTGCACGAGTAATAAAAGATGAGGAAATGTAAAACCGATCCAGTCTTGCTGCACTGACCATGCCGTCAGAGACTCTCACCCAGGTGTACTGTTGGGTGGAGGGGTGTTTTAACCTCCAGATGTCTACGAGGTTTGCCTCTGCGACCATCTGGGCCAGGAAAGAGGATGACTGAGACTGAAGCTCCTGTCCTGTCCTGTCCAAAGTGCCATCAGTGCAGCAGTTCCAGTCCCCACCCAGTATAACGCATTCACCCTGACTGCTGCTCCCTAAACTGTCTTTTAATAAATTAAATAGAACTAAACGTTCAGAGTTTTGATTGGGTGCATAAATATTAAATAAATTAAAAACAAACCCCAGGATTTCTACTTTTACCATCAAGGCTCTGCCCGCCATGATCTCAGACATGGATAAAATTGTGACAGGTAAGGACGGGGAGAATAAAACCGCCACTCCAGCACTAAGGTTTGACCCGTGGCTGAGGGCATACTGACCCCCCCACCACATACCACAGTCTGTTTCATTAACCCTATCACTGTGTGTTTCTTGCAAAAAAAATACATCTATTATTTCTGATAAACAATTTCAAAAACCAAATAAATATTCTGTGGTCTTCTACCCCCATTTAGATTTAAAGACCCAACTCTTAAAGGTTGCATATAAGAAGACACAAAGAGCAGGACAGACAGAAAAAACAGAAGAGAAAAAACACCGGTGATACACAATCATTTTTGAATTATTTAGAAACTTTACGTTTTTCAATACCTTTTTCCCTTTAAGAATTTTTCTCACATTTGCAACATGCTTTTGGAGACGGTACCTTTTTTTTTTATCACACAGTAGGTCCTTACCTACAACCTTCTGCAGAGTATCAACAGACTTCACAAATTTCTGCATGTCAGGAAAATAGTCTGTGACCTCCACTGACCTGCCAAAAGAGTCATCGAGGAAGTCTGTCACCTCTTCCAAAGAATACAGATCTGTGCTCAGTGACACACTGTCTGCTACAGACACAGAATCTGAGTCAACATCATTATCAGAAAAAATCACCGTCTGCTGACTGCGACCTGGAGCAGCCTGAGATCCAGCCTGCAGCTTCTGCTCCGTGTCTACAGCCTCTACCTGCATCGGCTCCCCAGCAGCCCCCACCAGACAGACAGATAGACAGATAGATAGATAGATAGCTAGACATACAGACAGACAGACAGATAGATAGATAGATAGATAGATAGACAGACAGACAGACAGACAGACAGATAGATAGATAGATAGATAGATAGACAGACAGACAGACAGATAGATAGATAGACTTTTAACAAACTTTATTTATGAGACATTCTGACAATACTTTAAGACATTTTACATATTAATTGATAAAATAATTAAATTACTACATACTTGCACACACACACACACACAACCAGTCATTCACAAATTCAGCACCAAGGAGCCATCCTCCCCCAGTGAACACAGGACCTGCCTGACAGCCCACACATCCCTGAATTCCTCCAAATTGCAAGTCAGTTTATAAAGGTGTATTCAACTCTGAGTCGAGCTGCTACCAAACCCTTCAGACAAGGAACCGGATCAGTCCAGCCCACCCCCAGCACTTTGTTTTCCGACTTTTCCAGATTGCCAGTTTTGCACTTGCAAAGATGAAGTTGATCAGCACCAGAGTTTTCTTTTTCTTGGGAGTGTATTTGGGACCAAAGACAAAGAAGGGATAAGAGAAACCCTCTCCCAAACCCCCCACCCACTCCTGCAGTGTTCTGAAAAGCCCAGCCAGTCTGGGACAGGACAGCACCAGGTGCTCTGTGGTCTCTCTCTGTGAGCAGAAAGGACATCCCTCCCCAGTGCTTGGATCAAGGTGAGCTCTGTATCTGTTCGTAGCTATTACTCCATGTATAATCCTCCACTGGAAATCAGCCACACGCTTCTCCACAGGAGGCTTATACAGGACCCTCCAGCTGCCATTAGGGGGAAAAGCCTGAGCCAAAAGCCTCAGTCCACCCGGACGCCCTGACTCCGGTGAGGGCGCGCAGGTTCAGCACCTTCACGCAGCTCAGGTAGAGCTGTTTTCCCGTGCAGGAGCTCAAAGTCCCCAGTACTGGACTCCTCCAGAGACAGCAACAGTCCACTCTCTCCCTCCAGTCACCCACCGCGGGACTCACGCTCCAGAGCCGGGAAGATGTAACCATGGCCGTCCGTCCAACGCTGAGCCAGACCCGACTCTGAGCAAAGATCCTGGGGGCCTGACAGAGACTGCCACACCTCCTTCACCAGGTTTTGCAGCACTCTGGTAGATCTTAAGCCCGTCAGTTCAGCCAGTCTCTGGACAGGTGTTCTTATGAGGTGTCCGAGCCGTGATTCCTGCTTGGATGAAAGCACTTCTCAGGGTGACGGACGACAGCGAGGTGGTACTCAGAAGACCGTTGTTGAAAAGTGGCTCTTCCAACAGCCACATCCCGGGCTTTGGGTCAGATGTTCGATGTGACAACTAGAGTCCTCCAGGCATCAAAAACAGAGCTGTAAAGATGACAGTCCAGTGAGGCTCAGAGCAGGGGCTTCAGCAGAAATAGCTGCTTGTCCAGTCCCAGCCCCCAGCCCTCCCGGAGCAGCAGCCGAGCTACAGCCGACCAGCTGAGAGGCGGTCTGTACAGCAGCCGCTGAGCTGCCTGAAGTCTGAAAGCAGCAGTCCTGGAGGCGATGTCAATCAGGCCCTGCCCCCTCTGCCACAGGAAGGTACAGGACAGATGCTCAAGCCAGTGATGACCCAACCAGAAGAAATCCACCAGGAGCTGCTGCAGATGTTTCATCAGTCCAGATGGAGGGTTCAGCACTTGGAGCCTGTGCCACAGAGATGAGGCCACCAGGTTGTTGACAATCAGAGCTCTTCCCCTGTAAGACATCTGAGGTAGCAGCCATTTCCATTTAGATAACTTGGCTTTTACCTTGTCCAGCACTCCCTCCCAGTTCTTAGCCATTATGTCCTCACTGCCCAAATACACTCCCAAGACCTTTAGCCCTCTGTTCCCCCACCTGAGGCCACCAGGAAGACTGGGAGTGTTTACTGCACTCCAGTTGCCAACTAAACAAGCCTCACTTTTCTCCCAGTTAATTTTAGCTGGCGCGGCCTTCTGATAACGATCCAGGCAGTGCTTTAGTTGCTGGATGTCTTCCTGACCCTGCACAAAAACATTCACATCATCAGCATAAGCTGACACCACTAAAGCCTGGCTCCAACCTGATTCAGGTAGACATAAACCCCTTAAATGCTTCCTAAGTCTACAAAGAAGAGGCTCAATGGCCACACTGTACAGTTGTCCAGAGAGAGGACAGCCCTGCCTGATGCCTCTGCTAACTGGAACAGGACTGCTTAGCCCACCACCCACTTTCACAACACAACATGCACCACTGTACAACAACTTCACCCAAGACAGGAAGTGCTCCCCAACACCAAAAGCCTGCAAGGTGGAAAATAAAGGAGTGATCGACACGATCAAAGGCTTTCTCCTGGTAAAAGGAAAAAATTCAAGTCTTTAGGATTTACAGATTGCACACATCGAAAGTGTCAAACATTAAAAACAAATAGTCCAGTATGGACCTGTCATCGAGACACTAAAACTGATCAGCACAAATAATGAAATCCAAAACCTTCAGTCTGTTAGCTAAAACCTTCGACAGTATTTTATAGTCTGTACATAAAGAGCTCACGGGTCTCCAGTTTTTCAGCAGAGTCAGGTCCCCCTTCTTCGGCCAGGAGCGATATCACCGCTCGCCTGCAGGTGGCCGGTAGTTTTCCCCTCAGGAAAGACTACTGAAACTCGCCTAGCAGATCAGGTCCCAATTTTCTCAAGAAATGTTTAAAGAAGTCTGCTTGTAAACCGTCCATAACGGGGGCCTTTCCCTGAAGCCATCTGTGTCACTGCAGAAGTCAGCTCTTCCATGGTGATGGGGCAGCCCAGGAATCCTGCTCTACTGGGCTCAGCTGAGGAAGGTCCTGGAGAAGCTCAGCCGTTGCCTCCACATCACAATGTTCAGCTCTGAATAGCTCAGAGTAGAAAGCCACGGCATGCCTCCTCATCTCAGTGGGGTCTGAGGTTAACCCCCATCAGGCAGGCGCAGACACACCATTTGTTTTCTCTGGCCTTTGGACTTCTCCAAGTTGAAGAAAAAGGACGTTGGGGCATCAATGTCTCTGATGGTGGTGAAGCGGGCTCGGACCAAGGCTCCTTTGGCTTTCTCCAGGAGGAAAGAGTTCAGCTGATGCTTTTAGAGAGCAACTGTTCAGGGTTCTCCACGGACACACACTCCAGCTCCTGATCTCTGCCTCCAGCTGCTCCATGGCCCTCCGGACTTCTGCAGCGGACTGGGCGGAATATTGTTGGCAGAAAACCCTTATCTGACCCTTTCCAACCTCCACCACCACTGACTAAGAGAAGGAAAATCCTCTTTCCTGGACCTCCACTCTGCCCAAAACAGTTTAAAATTATTACAAAAAATAAAATCATTTAAAAGTTTTGTATTAAAATGCCAGAATGACCTGGACTTTTCTGGAGAAGCTAAAACCATTTCCTAATAAAACCAGGTGATGGTCAGTGAAACCGACTGGCTGTATCTGACTCTCAGCTGCACGAGTAATAAAGATGAGGAAATGTAAAACCGATCCAGTCTTGCTGCACTGACCATGCCGTCAGAGACTCTCACCCAGGTGTACTGTTGGGTGGAGGGGTGTTTTAACCTCCAGATGTCTACGAGGTTTGCCTCTGCGACCATCTGGGCCAGGAAAGAGGATGACTGAGACTGAAGCTCCTGTCCTGTCCTGTCCAAAGTGCCATCAGTGCAGCAGTTCCAGTCCCCACCCAGTATAACGCATTCACCCTGACTGCTGCTCCCTAAACTGTCTTTTAATAAATTAAATAGAACTAAACGTTCAGAGTTTTGATTGGGTGCATAAATATTAAATAAATAAAAAACAAACCCCAGGATTTCTACTTTTACCATCAAGGCTCTGCCCGCCATGATCTCAGACATGGATAAAATTGTGACAGGTAAGGACGGGGAGAATAAAACCGCCACTCCAGCACTAAGGTTTGACCCGTGGCTGAGGGCATACTGACCCCCCCACCACATACCCCAGTCTGTTTCATTAACCCTATCACTGTGTGTTTCTTGCAAAAAAACTACATCTACTTTTTTCTGTTTAACAATTTCAAACACCAATGCTCTTTTCTGTGGGCTTCTACCCCCATTTATATTTAAAGACCCAACTCTTAAAGGTTGCATATAAGAAGACACAAAAAAGAGCAGGACAGACAGAAAAAAACAGAAGAGAAAAAACACCCGGTGATACACAATCATTTTTGAATTATTTAGAAACTTTACGTTTTTTCAATACCTTTTTCCCTTTAAGAATTTTTCTCACATTTGCAACATGCTTTTGGAGACGGTACCTTTTTTTATCACACAGTAGGTCCTTACCTACAACCTTCTGCAGAGTATCAACAGACTTCACAAATTTCTGCATGTCAGGAAAATAGTCTGTGACCTCCACTGACCTGCCAAAAGAGTCATCGAGGAAGTCTGTCACCTCTTCCAAAGAATACAGATCTGTGCTCAGTGACACACTGTCTGCTACAGACACAGAATCTGAGTCAACATCATTATCAGAAAAAATCACCGTCTGCTGACTGCGACCTGGAGCAGCCTGAGATCCAGCCTGCAGCTTCTGCTCCGTGTCTACAGCCTCTACCTGCATCGGCTCCCCAGCAGCCCCCACCAGACAGACAGATAGACAGATAGATAGATAGATAGCTAGACATACAGACAGACAGACAGATAGATAGATAGATAGATAGATAGACAGACAGACAGACAGACAGACAGATAGATAGATAGATAGATAGATAGACAGACAGACAGACAGATAGATAGATAGACTTTTAACAAACTTTATTTATGAGACATTCTGACAATACTTTAAGACATTTTACATATTAATTGATAAAATAATTAAATTACTACATACTTGCACACACACACACACAACCAGTCATTCACAAATTCAGCACCAAGGAGCCATCCTCCCCCAGTGAACACAGGACCTGCCTGACAGCCCACACATCCCTGAATTCCTCCAAATTGCAAGTCAGTTTATAAAAGGTGTATTCAACTCTGAGTCGAGCTGCTACCAAACCCTTCAGACAAGGAACCGGATCAGTCCAGCCCACCCCCAGCACTTTGTTTTTCCGACTTTTCCAGATTGCCAGTTTTGCACTTGCAAAGATGAAGTTGATCAGCACCAGAGTTTTCTTTTTCTTGGGAGTGTATTTGGGACCAAAGACAAAGAAGGGATAAGAGAAACCCTCTCCCAAACCCCCACCCACTCCTGCAGTGTTCTGAAAAGCCCAGCCAGTCTGGGACAGGACAGCACCAGGTGCTCTGTGGTCTCTCTCTGTGAGCAGAAAGGACATCCCTCCCCAGTGCTTGGATCAAGGTGAGCTCTGTATCTGTTCGTAGCTATTACTCCATGTATAATCCTCCACTGGAAATCAGCCACACGCTTCTCCACAGGAGGCTTATACAGGACCCTCCAGCTGCCATTAGGGAAAAGCCTGAGCCAAAAGCCTCAGTCCACCCGGACGCCCTGACTCCGGTGAGGGCGCGCAGGTTCAGCACCTTCACGCCCAGCTCAGGTAGAGCTGTTTTCCCGTGCAGGAGCTCAAAGTCCCCAGTACTGGACTCCTCAGAGACAGCAACAGTCCACTCTCCTCCCTCCAGTCACCCACCGCAGGACTCACGCTCAGAGCCGGGAAGATGTAACCATGGCCGTCCGTCCAACGCTGAGCCAGACCCCGACTCTGAGCAAAGATCCTGAGGGGCCCTGACAGAGACTGCCACACCTCCTTCACCAGGTTTTGCAGCACTCTGGTAGATCTTAAGCCCGTCAGTTCAGCCAGTCTCTGGACAGGTGTTCTTATGAGGTGTCCGAGCTTCGTGATTCCTGCTTGGATGAAAGCACTTCTCAGGGTGACGGACGACAGCGAGGTGGTACTCAGAAGACCGTTGTTGAAAAGTGGCTCTTCCAACAGCCACATCCCGGGCTTTGGGTCAGATGTTCGTGTGACAACTAGAGTCCTCCAGGCATCAAAAACAGAGCTGTAAAGATGACAGTCCAGTGAGGCTCAGAGCAGGGGGCTTCAGCAGAAATAGCTGCTTGTCCAGTCCCAGCCCCCAGCCCTCCCGGGCAGCAGCCGAGCTACAGCCGACCAGCTGAGAGGCGGTCTGTACAGCAGCCGCTGAGCTGCCTGAAGTCTGAAAGCAGCAGTCCTGGAGACGATGTCAATCAGGCCCTGCCCCCCCTCTGCCACAGGAAGGTACAGGACAGATGCTCGAAGCCAGTGATGACCCAACCAGAAGAAATCCACCAGGAGCTGCTGCAGATGTTTCATCAGTCCAGATGGAGGGTTCAGCACTTGGAGCCTGTGCCACAGAGATGAGGCCACCAGGTTGTTGACAATCAGAGCTCTTCCCCTGTAAGACATCTGAGGTAGCAGCCATTTCCATTTAGATAACTTGGCTTTTACCTTGTCCAGCACTCCCTCCCAGTTCTTAGCCATTATGTCCTCACTGCCCAAATACACTCCCAAGACCTTTAGCCCTCTGTTCCCCCACCTGAGGCCACCAGGAAGACTGGGAGTGTTTACTGCACTCCAGTTGCCAACTAAACAAGCCTCACTTTTCTCCCAGTTAATTTTAGCTGACGCAGCCTTCTGATAACGATCCAGGCAGTGCTTTTGTTGCTGGATGTCTTCCTGACCCTGCACAAAAACATTCACATCATCAGCATAAGCTGACACCACTAAAGCCTGGCTCCAACCTGATTCAGGTAGACATAAACCCCTTAAATGCTTCCTAAGTCTACAAAGAAGAGGCTCAATGGCCACACTGTACAGTTGTCCAGAGAGAGGACAGCCCTGCCTGATGCCTCTGCTAACTGGAACAGGACTGCTTAGCCCACCACCCACTTTCACAACACAACATGCACCACTGTACAACAACTTCACCCAAGACAGGAAGTGCTCCCCAACACCAAAAGCCTGCAAGGTGGAAAATAAAAAGGAGTGATCGACACGATCAAAGGCTTTCTCCTGGTCAATGGAAATTATTCCAGTCTTTAGGTTGTACAGTTTGCACACATCGAAAGTGTCCCGCATTAAAAACAAATTGTCCAGTATGGACCTGTCAGGGATACAGTAAGACTGATCAGCACCAATAATGAAATCCAAAAAAACCTTCAGTCTGTCAGCTAAAACCTTCGACAGTATTTTATAGTCTGTACATAAAAGAGCTACGGGTCTCCAGTTTTTCAGCAGAGTCAGGTCCCCCTTCTTCGGCAGGAGCGATATCACCGCTCGCCTGCAGGAGGCCGGAAGAGTTCCCCTCAGGAAAGACTCCTGAAACACGCCTAGCAGATCAGGTCCCAAAGTACTCCAGAAATGTTTAAAGAAGTCTGCTGGTAAACCGTCCATACCGGGGGCCTTTCCTGAAGCCATCTGTGTCACTGCAGAAGTCAGCTCTTCCATGGTGATGGGGCAGCCCAGGGAATCCTGCTCTACTGGGCTCAGCTGAGGAAGGTCCTGGAGAAGCTCAGCCGTTGCCTCCACATCACAATGTTCAGCTCTGAATAGCTCAGAGTAGAAAGCCACGGCATGCCTCCTCATCTCAGTGGGGTCTGAGGTTAACCCCCCATCAGGCAGGCGCCAGACACACCATTTGTTTTCTCTGGCCTTTGGACTTCTCAAGTTGAAGAAAAGGACGTTGGGGCATCAATGTCTCTGATGGTGGTGAAGCGGGCTCGGACCAAGGCTCCTTTGGCTTTCTCCAGGAGGAAAGAGTTCAGCTGATGCTTTTTAGAGAGCAACTGTTCAGGGTTCTCCACGGACACACACTCCAGCTCCCTGATCTCTGCCTCCAGCTGCTCCATGGCCCTCCAGGACTTCTGCAGCGGACTGGGCGGAATATTGTTGGCAGAAAACCCTTATCTGACCCTTTCCAACCTCCCACCACTGACTAAGAGAAGGAAAATCCTCTTTCCTGGACCTCCACTCTGCCCAAAACAGTTTAAAATTATTACAAAAAATAAAATCATTTAAAAGTTTTGTATTAAAATGCCAGAATGACCTGGACTTTTCTGGAGAAGCTAAAACCATTTCTAATAAAACCAGGTGATGGTCAGTGAAACCGACTGGCTGTATCTGACTCTCAGCTGCATGAGTAATAAAAGATGAGAAATGTAAAACCGATCCAGTCTTGCTGCACTGACCATGCCGTCAGAGACTCTCACCCAGGTGTACTGTTGGGTGGAGGGGTGTTTAACCTCCAGATGTCTCTGAGGTTTGCCTCTGCGACCATCTGGGCCAGGAAAGAAGGATGACTGAGACTGAAGCTCCTGTCCTGTCCTGTCCAAAGTGCCATCAGTGCAGCAGTTCCAGTCCCCACCCAGTATAACGCATTCACCTGACTGCTGCTCCCTAAACTGTCTTTTAATAAATTAAATAGAACTAAACGTTCAGAGTTTTGATTGGGTGCATAAATATTAAATAAATTAAAAACAAACCCCAGGATTTCTACTTTTACCATCAAGGCTCTGCCCGCCATGATCTCAGACATGGATAAAATTGTGACAGGTAAGGACGGGGAGAATAAAACCGCCACTCCAGCACTAAGGTTTGACCCGTGGCTGAGGGCATACTGACCCCCCCACCACATACCCCAGTCTGTTTCATTAACCCTATCACTGTGTGTTTCTTGAAAAAAAACTACAACTATTTTTTTCTGTTTAAAAATTTCAAACACCAATGCTCTTTTCTGTGGGCTTCTACCCCCATTTATATTTAAAGACCCAACTCTTAAGGTTGCATATAAGAAGACACAAAAGAGCAGGACAGACAGAAAAAAACAGAAGAGAAAAAACACCCGGTGATACACAATCATTTTGAATTATTTAGAAACTTTACGTTTTTCAATACCTTTTTCCTTTAAGAATTTTTCTCACATTTGCAACATGCTTTTGGAGACGGTACCTTTTTTTTTTTATCACACAGTAGGTCCTTACCTACAACCTTCTGCAGAGTATCAACAGACTTCACAAATTTCTGCATGTCAGGAAAATAGTCTGTGACCTCCACTGACCTGCCAAAAGAGTCATCGAGGAAGTCTGTCACCTCCTCCAAAGAATACAGATCTGTGCTCAGTGACACACTGTCTGCTACAGACACAGAATCTGAGTCAACATCATTATCAGAAAAAATCACCGTCTGCTGACTGCGACCTGGAGCAGCCTGAAATCCAGCCTGCAGCTTCTGCTCCGTGTCTACAGCCTCTACCTGCATCGGCTCCCCAGCAGCCCCCACCAGACAGACAGATAGACAGATAGATAGATAGACAGACAGACAGACAGACAGACAGATAGACAGACAGACAGATAGACTTTTAACAAACTTTATTTATGCGACATTCTGACAATACTTTAAGACATCTTACATATTAATGGATAAAACAATTAAATTACTACATACTTGCGCACACACACACACAACCAGTCATTCACAAATTCAGCACCAAGGAGCCATCCTCCCCCAGTGAACACAGGACCTGCCTGACAGCCCACACATCCCTGAATTCCTCCAAATTGCAAGTCAGTTTATAAAAGGTGTATTCAACTCTGAGTCGAGCTGCTACCAAACCCTTCAGACAAGGAACCGGATCAGTCCAGCCCACCCCCAGCACTTTGTTTTTCCGACTTTTCCAGATTGCCAGTTTTGCATTTGCAAAGATGAAGTTGATCAGCACCAGAGTTTTCTTTTTCTTGGGAGTGTATTTGGGACCAAAGACAAAGAAGGGATAAGAGAAACCCTCTCCCAAACCCCCCACCCACTCCTGCAGTGTTCTGAAAAGCCCAGCCAGTCTGGGACAGGACAGCACCAGGTGCTCTGTGGTCTCTCTGTGAGCAGAAAGGACATCCCTCCCCAGTGCTTGGATCAAGGTGAGCTCTGTATCTGTTCGTAGCTATTACTCCATGTATAATCCTCCACTGGAGATCAGCCACACGCTTCTCCACAGGAGGCTTATACAGGACCCTCCAGCTGCCATTAGGGGAAAAGCCTGAACCAAAAGCCTCAGTCCACCCGGACGCCTGACTCCGGTGAGGAAGCGCAGGTTCAGCACCTTCACGCAGCTCAGGTAGAGCTGTTTTCCGATGCAGGAGCTCAAAGTCCCCAGTACTGGACTCCTCCAGAGACAGCAACAGTCCACTCTCCTCCCTCCAGTCACCCACCGCAGGACTCACGCTCAGAGCCGGGAAGATGTAACCATGGCCGTCCGTCCAGCGCTGAGCCAGACCCGACTCTGAGCAAAGATCCTGAGGGCCCTGACAGAGACTGCCACACCTCCTTCACCAGGTTTTGCAGCACTCTGGTAGATCTTAAGCCAGTCAGTTCAGCCAGTCTCTGGACAGGTGTTCTTATGAGGTGTCTGAGCTTATTGATTCCTGCTTGGATGAAAGCACTTCTCAGGGTGACGGACGACAGCAAGGTGGTACTCAGAAGACCGTTGTTGAAAAGTGGCTCTTCCAACAGCCACATTCGGACTTTGGGTCAGATGTTCGTGTGACAACTAGAGTCCTCCAGGCATCAAAAACAGAGCTGTAAAGATGACAGTCCAGTGAGGCTCAGAGCAGGGGGCTTCAACAGAAATAGCTGCTTGTCCAGTCCCAGCCCCCAGCCCTCCCGGAGCAGCAGCCGAGCTACAGCCGACCAGCTGAGAGGCAGGTCTGTACAGCAGCCGCTGAGCTGCCTGAAGTCTGAAAGCAGCAGTCCTGGAGGCGATGTCAATCAGGCCCTGCCCCCCCTCTGCCACAGGAAGGTACAGGACAGATGCTCGAAGCCAGTGATGACCCGACCAGAAGAAATCCACCAGGAGCTGCTGCAGAGTGTTTCATCAGTCCAGATGGAGGGTTCAGCACTTGGAGCCTGTGCCACAGAGATGAGGCCACCAGGTTGTTGACAATCAGAGCTCTTCCCCTGTAAGACATCTGAGGTAGCAGCCATTTCCATTTAGATAACTTGGCTTTTACCTTGTCCAGCACTCCCTCCCAGTTCTTAGCCATTATGTCCTCACTGCCCAAATACACTCCCAAGACCTTTAGCCCTCTGTTCCCCGACCTTAGGCCACCAGGAAGACTGGGAGTGTTTATTGCACTCCAATTGCCAACTAAACAAGCCTCACTTTTCTCCCAGTTAATTTTAGCTGACGCAGCCTTCTGATAAAGATCCAGGCAGTGTTTTAGTTGCTGGATGTCTTCCTGACCCTGCACAAAAACATTCACATCATCAGCATAAGCTGACACCACTAAAGCCTGGCTCAACCTGATTCAGGTAGACATAAACCCCTTAAATGCTTCCTAAGTCTACAAAGAAGAGGCTCAATGGCCACACTGTACAGTTGTCCAGAGAGAGGACAGCCCTGCCTGATGCCTCTGCTAACTGGAACAGGACTGCTTAGCCCACCACCCACTTTCACAACACAACATGCACCACTGTACAACAACTTCACCCAAGACAGGAAGTGCTCCCCAAGCACCAAAAGCCTGCAAGGTGGAAAATAAAAAGGAGTGATCGACCACGATCAAAGGCTTTCTCCTGGTCAATGGAAGTATTCCAGTCTTTAGGTTGTACAGTTTGCACACATCAGTGTCCCGCATTAAAACAAATTGTCCAGTATGGACCTGTCAGGATACAATAAGACTGATCAGCACCAATAATGAAATCAAAAAAAACCTTCAGTCTGTTAGCTAAAACCTTCGACAGTATTTTTATAGTCTGTACATAAAGAGCTACCGGTCTCCAGTTTTTCAGCAGAGTCAGGTCCCCTTCTTCGACAGGAGCGATATCACCTTCAGCCTGCAGGAGGCCGGAAGAAGTTCCCCTCAGGAAAGACTCCTGAAACACGCCTAGCAGGTCAGGTCCCAGAATTACTCCAAAATGTTTAAAGAAGTCTGCTGGTAAACCGTCCATACCGGGGCCTTTCCTGAGGCCATCTGTGTCACTGCAGAGGTCAGCTCTTCCATGGTGATGGGGCAGCCCAGGAATCCTGCTCTACTGGGCTCAGCTGAGGAAGGTCCTGGAGAAGCTCAGCTGTTGCCTCCACATCACAATGTTCAGCTCTGAATAGCTCAGAGTAGAAAGCCACGGCATGCCTCCTCATCTCAGTGGGGTCTGAGGTTAACCCCCATCAGGCAGGCGCAGACACACCATTTGTTTTCTCTGGCCTTTGGACTTCTCCAAGTTGAAGAAAAAGGACGTTGGGGCATCAATGTCTCTGATAGTGGTGAAGCGGGCTCGGACCAAGGCTCCTTTGGCTTTCTCCAGGAGGAAAGAGTTCAGCTGATGCTTTTTAGAGAGCAACTGTTCAGGGTTCTCCACGGACACACACTCCAGCTCCCTGATCTCTGCCTCCAGCTGCTCCATGGCCCTCCGGACTTCTGCAGCGGACTGGGCGGAATATTGTTGGCAGAAAACCCTTATCTGACCCTTTCCAACCTCCCACCACTGACTAAGAGAAGGAAAATCCTCTTTCCTGGACCTCCACTCTGCCCAAAACAGTTTAAAATTATTACAAAAAATAAAATCATTTAAAAGTTTTGTATTAAAATGCCAAAATGACCTGGACTTTCCTGGAGAAGCTAAAACCATTTCTAATGAAACCAGGTGATGGTCAGTGAAACCGACTGGCTGTATCTGACTCTCAGCCCATACGAGTAATAAAGATGAGGAAATGTAAAACCGATCTAGTCTTGCTGCACTGACCATGCCGTCAGAGACTCTCACCCAGGTGTACTGTTGGGTGGAGGGGTGTTTTAACCTCCAGATGTCTACGAGGTTTGCCTCTGCGACCATCTGGGCCAGGAAAGAGGATGACTGAGACTGAAGCTCCTGTCCTGTCCTGTCCAAAGTGCCATCAGTGCAGCAGTTCCAGTCCCCACCCAGTATAACGCATTCACCCCTGACTGCTGCTCCCTAAACTGTCTTTTAATAAATTAAATAGAACTAAACGTTCAGAGTTTTGATTGGGTGCATAAATATTAAATAAATTAAAAAACAAACCCCAGGATTTCTACTTTTACCATCAAGGCTCTGCCCGCCATGATCTCAGACATGGAAAAAATTGTGACAGGTAAGGACGGGAGAATAAAACCGCCACTCCAGCACTAAGGTTTGACCCGTGGCTGAGGGCATACTGACCCCCACCACATACCCCAGTCTGTTTCATTAACCCCTATCACTGTGTGTTTCTTGCAAAAAAACTACATCTATTTTTTCTGTTTAACAATTTCAAACACCAATGCTCTTTTCTGTGGGCTTCTACCCCCATTTATATTTAAAGACCCAACTCTTAAAGGTTGCATATAAGAAGACACAAAAAAGAGCAGGACAGACAGAAAAAAACAGAAGAGAAAAAACACCCGGTGATACACAATCATTTTTGAATTATTTAGAAACTTTACGTTTTTTCAATACCTTTTTCCCTTTAAGAATTTTTCTCACATTTGCAACATGCTTTTGGAGACGGTACCTTTTTTTATCACACAGTAGGTCCTTACCTACAACCTTCTGCAGAGTATCAACAGACTTCACAAATTTCTGCATGTCAGGAAAATAGTCTGTGACCTCCACTGACCTGCCAAAAGAGTCATCGAGGAAGTCTGTCACCTCCTCCAAAGAATACAGATCTGTGCTCAGTGACACACTGTCTGCTACAGACACAGAATCTGAGTCAACATCATTATCAGAAAAAATCACCGTCTGCTGCCGAAACCCCCCGGGGGGCGCCCCGCAGCAACCGCCACCGCCGGCACCCAGAGGGCAAACCCGCCGAGCGCGCGGGACCGGCAACAACCGCCAGTTTGGGCCCGGGGCCCCGCCAACCCGAGAAACCCGCGCACCAAAAGGGGCCCCCGGGGCCGGCGGCCGCCAACCCCGGGCCCCCCCGCCCCTCCCCGGGGACACCCGGGTTTTTCCCCTCACCTGCCGGTTTTCACCCCACCCCACCCTTTACCTCCCCCCTGTCACCCCCGGCCCCACCGCTCACCTGCCCGCTGTCAACCCCCGCCCCCACCGCCCACCTCCCCCTTCACCCCCCCCCCACCGCTCACCTGCCCCTGTCACCCCCCGGCCCCACCGCTCCCCTGCCCCTGTCACCCCGGCCCCACCCCCTCCCCCTGCCGCTGTCACCCCCGGGCCCCCCCCGCTCCCCCTCCCCCCGCTGTCACCCTCGGGCCCCCCCTCACCTGCCCGCCTTTTCACCCCCGGCCCCACCGCCACCGCCGCCAACCCCCCGGGCCCCCCCCTCACCTGCCCGCTATCACCCCGGGCCCACCGCCCCACCCCGCTGTCCCCCGGCCGGCCCAGGTTTTTCTGTCTGTGTGGACATGCAACACGTTTAAGCCCACGCCCCACACTCAAAACATTGGGGCCCGGGCTAGCATAAAAAACCCTGTAAAACCCCCTTTTTCGGTTTTACACGGGAAGGGGCACGTCCCGTGTTTGGACGGAGGTCCAAAAAAATGAAAAACCCGCCTTCGGGGGAGGAACATGTTTTGGGAGGGCCCACCCCAAAACAACAATTGAAAACCATGGCAAACTTTTTCCGAAACCCCAAGGGTCCTTCTCCCGGGCCCTTTATTCTGAATGAATTTTTGGGGGCGCCTTTATACTGTTGGGTCCTGTTTGGGGACAGGAAGGGAAACTTGGGTGAATCCTCATCGAGGGGTTAATCCATTCTCCAATTTGGGCAGGGCAAAGCTCTGATGTTTTTAAAAAAACGACCCCCAGCTTTGTTCATGGGAAGCATAGGAGATGTTCCCGTGACCCACCTGGTCCACAGCCAGCAGGGGGTTTTCCCACGGTGGGGGGCCCGGGGGTGGCCCAGCCTCACACCGTGGCTCAGGGAAGCCGGGCGGGGAAAAAGGGGTCCTAAATCAACCTCACCCAAGGGCACCAAAAAAAACACAAAAACCCCAAAAACCAAAAACTTAAACCAAAAATATCACCAAAAAATCCCAAAAAATGATCATACAAAAGAGTATTAGAAAAAAAAAAAAAAGTTTTGGGAAAACCTTCTAAAGCTTTTCCCCCCAAAAACCCCCACCAGATAGAAAATAGATGATAGATAAAAGACAGACAGATAGAAGATAGATAGATAGATAGGCAGACAGACGAAAATAAAAAAGGGTAGATAGATAGACAGACAGACAGACAGACAGACTATTTTTTTAGCCCACCCTTCCTCGGCCC
Source organism: Synanceia verrucosa (assembly GCA_029721515.1). Taxonomy (NCBI): domain Eukaryota; kingdom Metazoa; phylum Chordata; class Actinopteri; order Perciformes; family Synanceiidae; genus Synanceia; species Synanceia verrucosa. The sequence goes on along the minus strand of JAQQSB010001576.1, from coordinate 18,514 downwards.
CCGCCAGGTGCACCGCTGTCCCTCCCTCTTAACCTGTCTGTTCAACAGGTGGAGGACTGGACGTTTTATTTGAAATAAAATGACAACAAACAAACAAACAAACATTATTTACTGAAAACACAATTCGAGGGTAAATAATGACATTAACTCAGAACAAAATGACGAAGAGCTTGAAGACGTGAGTCGTCACCTGTTCCCAGCAGGAGGAGAGATGCCTAGGTAAGGCTAGCTGTGCTAACTGCTGCTACTAGCTTATTTGTTTAACCTAGAATTGACTGTAAGAAGCAAATTCAAAATAACTACTAAGCATAAATGATCGAGATTGCTTTGGGGCGTTTTGTTTATGAAACTATGACACAATTTTTAACCTTTCAAATGGGGTTTGGAGTAGACCAATGCAAAACAAATTACTTTGTTTCAAATGATGGGCATTGTTAAATGTGACTCTTGCCTCCCTGAAACATTGTTTACCCTTTAACCGTAGTGAACTGCAGCCATTTTGCTTATTTTATTATAACTTATGGCCAAAACTACTTTTATGTGATATTGTTACTCAAAGAGCAACAAGTACTGTAACAGGAATGTGTTGTTTGGATGGTGGTGTACTTAAATAATACCAGACAGGTTAGTGGCTGCCACGAATCACTTCATTCATATAGGCAACTATTTTGATACTCTAATAGTAGCATCATTCATTTTTTAAAGTTTTAATCGTCCAAACATTAAATTGGGGATCTTTAGCTTTTGGACAGTCAGTCACACTAAATGATAATAAATGCATTTCTCACTGTTTTCAAGTGTTCTGCAGACCAAACAATTAGTTAATTCTTCCACGTATTAGTGCTGGGAAAATATCAATATGGCAATATATCAAATACTTTTTCTTCTGATATAATATAGATTTATATTTTGTTAATATCGATTTAAAAATCCTGTTTTTGGCCTGTAAATCCAGAATGACTGGCGACCTCCGCTTAAGGTGTCGCTTTTTCTGTGAAAAGGATTCAGTGCAGTCATTAAATTCTGAATTTCTTCAGTGATGTATCTTGAATTTAATGCCTTGCAATATATTGATTATCAGGGTGGCACGGTGGTGTAGTGGTGTTAGCACTACTCACAGCAAGAAGGTACCCGGTTCGATTCCTGGCCCTTTCTGTTGGAGTTTGCATGTTCTTCTCATGTCTGTGTGGGTTCTCTCTGGTACTCCAGCTTCCTCCCACCATCCAAAAAAATTAACCGATTAGGTTAATTAGTTAATTTAAATTGACCGTAGGTGTGAATGTAGTGTGAGTGGTTGTCTGTCTCTGTGTGTCCTGTGATGAACTGGAGACTTGTCCAGGTGTACCCTGCCTTTCACCCTAAGACAGCTGGGATAACTCCAGCCCCATGACCCTATGAGAGGATAAGAGGTAGAAAATGGATGGATGGATATTGATTATCACAGTATTGTTGTATTGTGATTTTATCGTTATTGTGGGCAAAAAAAGTGAAAGCATCGTACTCAGTACCTGGTGATATCCAGCCACATATTAATTGGAAGATTAAGAAAGTATAAAAGCAGCTCTTCACTGAGGCAGTGAGTGCTCAACAGTAAGAGTTACAGGTCCATTTGCAAACCTTTTGAGAAATTGGGAACCTCCTTATTCTGCTCTACAGTACAGCTTCTCAAATGGCTCATAACAATGCTTTTGTGTGACTGTACACTAGACTGAATTGTACCATCACTGACGTGACCTGACTGTTATTCACAGTTTGTCAGCAGACTCAACAAACTCTAATCAGTCAAACTAGCCAGAGCTGATTAAAGTGAATAGATATCCTGTTGATGTAATCGTTTTTTGTAATTGGAAACACAATTACAAACACTTTATGGATATTATACACATACATATGTGAAATGGGCTTTCAGCATATTGCCAAAATTTTTAATTGTTAACTGACCAAAAGGCCATTAAATTGTCTTTTCAGGCTGTATAAAGCTGAAATGCTGTGCAGTATTTTGCTGCTCTGCTACTCTCTGATGTCTTTGACAGTACTGTCCAGTAGAGGACACTACAGTCACATGGTTGTTTGTATTCTCCCGCCTCTTGTGGTGACAGTCTCAACCTCTGTTGGCACAGGGCTGAGTGCTTTTCATAGCACTGGGCTTGGCATCAGCAGCTAAATGAATGTCCCATGTAGGCCTATCATTACCCGCAGCAGTGTGTAGTGTAGGCTACAGGCCAACACTGAATCAGAGATGAGCCACTGACAGTATCCATTCAGAGCAGTCCTGGGAAATGATTAACCAGTATGACTGGTATTGGTGAAGTGGAACCAAACTAGGGTCCAGGGCCCTCGGGTTTTTAATGGAAATCTGGAGCTCCCTCAGCGGTCCTTATAGGGCTCTAAGAATTTGTATTATAATAATTTTATTTTGTAATGAACATTTTCATTTATGCTCACATTTAAATGTAGCACTGCTACTAAACACCTCTTAAGCTGTTAATTTTTAAAAATACTGATACTGATTTCGTGATTATCAAAATAGTTGCAAATGTTGTTAAATTGATTAATTATTGCAGTTGTATTTAAAAGATGAACCAGTTAATCAATTAATGGTGTTTCCATCTGTGGTTAGCCTTTTTATAATTTCACAACAACTGGTAGGCAGATTTTCTTTTATTTGGATAAAACTGAACAGCTGTTTCCCTGCTTCCCTTTTATCCGAAGTTAAATTAGCTGGCTGCTGCTGTCACTTAACTCATTGAGTGTTAGTAGTTTTATAAAACAGAAAGTGCTTTTGGCCATTTTGAGTAATATTTTAGACCTACAGAATATTTTGTACTATGATTCTGAAAACACGGAATAGCTCAAATGAAAGAAGAGACGCCTATTTCATCATGAGAAAATGTTTGTTTTACCTTGTTCTGTTCTTGTTTTATCAGAGGTAGAGTAGAGGACACTTTCACCAAAATCACCACTTTCTGTCCATTTTGCTCTCTAGTCAATATCGCTCCACTTCTGCTTTGATCTCTGTGGCGATACTGACTCTTTTGCTGGCATTTGGAGTTGTACTTGAAGTCCAATTTCTAAGTTCCAAACCAAATTTCAACTGGAAGCTGAGTTGGATTTCCGACTGGAAAGTCGGACAAACCTCACCAGCCCCAACTTGACCCACAACGTCAATCCAAGATGGCAGTGCCCTGGATTAGCATCCACCCATCCATTTTCTACCGCTTATCCTCATGGGTCGTGGGGCTGGAGTCTATCCTCTGTCTTAGGGGGGAAAGGCTGGGCACACCCTGGACAAGTCTCCAGTTCATCACAGGACACATAGAGACAGACAACCACTACACTACATTCACATGGATTAGCATCATGTAGCGTTAAACGTACAGCCTACAGTAGAGTTAAACATTTTTCCCACACATAATACACTGGAGAATAAACACACCCTCCACATCTTCTTTGTGACTATTAATTGTGTTAAAGGTGGACCTCATATTGCTCTTTAGCTTTCTGTATTCCAACAGAGCAAGCACAACAAACTTCATTGGAGGCATCCATCTTGTTTTCCGACTTGTTTACTGGAACGTCGTCAACTCGGATGTGACGTCATTCCCAGCGTGACCTCCGACTCCAATGTAAAACAAACGCAGCATTTATATCCCGACTGCAAATCACAGAAGCTCCAAAATTACTCACAGGCTGTGTCAGAGCACCCTGTTGTCCCTGCTGCCGTAAAACCACTTTGCTCTATTAAATGATGTATAAATACGTCAATGGCACTTAAAGAGTTAGGCCTAATAATCGTCAACATAAAGGGGAGCTGAAGACTGAACATTTTTTCAGCTTCAAAAGTGAAATTTTCTTTTTCTGTTTAAAGCGACACTGAAAACTCTGTCCTCCTGTCCTAGGAGACTGTGATAAAGGTTTGTCAGACATTTATAGACTCTAGAAAATCATTTTGTTTTCATGGTTGTCTGTGACTTGTATGCATATACAGGATATGAAGGAGAGCCCAATATTTATCCTACAATACTGTAAAAGTTAAATTGTATGATGGTAAGTTTCTCTGCATTGTCCTCTGTTTTCTTCTTGTGTGTTGGTCAGCCTTTCTGTCTCTGGAGGGGTGGGGTCAAACCTGTTAACCTCTTCATTGAAGAACACATCATCATGGGTGGGTGGTGTGCAGTAGCTACACCTCTAGGCACACAACAGACACCCTTATCCCACAGCCAGAATGTAGCTTTCAGCACCGAGCAAACATTTGATCCGACAGCGATCAACTCACTAACCCCACCCCCGTCAACTGGCTTGTTTCACTCCATTACTTATGCTTTATGGCGACGGATGCAATAGATGGAGGAAAGCTTTATCTCCTAAAAGATCATACACCAGCCACAACAACATGGTGGTGACTTCAGTGTTGGAAACGAGGCATTAGCTGTGGGTGTGATGGGATTTATAGGACCAGAAAGTGAAGCCCTGTTTGTTTTTTTTTGACTACTTGTTTGTTTTTGGGAGAGCAGCCTGTGGTGTTGAACCCCATGACCTGCTGACCTTCTGACCTAAGGCACGACAGCTCCATCCACGCGTCAGAGAAGGGCGTCACAGCAGAGCATCCAGGCGGGCAGATCTGGACGGGGAGGAGGGAGGGACAATTAGTGGTTTTAAAACCAGCATGCAAGTTAAGAGTGTCAGGCTACCGGATACATAATCTGTCTGCTGGAAAATGGTTGAATTGATGCCACAGGCTGGAGAGGCGAGTTGGGATTAAGAGCTCAGCTTTGTTAAAGATTTCTCAGAGGAAGTGATGTGTGCAGTCAGCAGATGAAATGACTGATATAGCCCGCAATAAGAGCACTAATAGCTACACACACATCCACAAAGCTCAGTGGGTCAGGTGGTGAACATGATTAAAGTTTTAATATACCAATTGCTTTGTGCTCAATTTAGAGTAACATTTGTTAAGCACCTTAAATCTTTTAAGCAGCATAATAGTTTTTAATTCATGTTTTGCAAATCGTAACATCAGACAGTTTTGTCAAACAAAGCAAGCCATTTAAAGACGCATATTGGACTCTGCACAAGGATGCACATTACTCCGCAAGAAGGTTATGTTCACGGGCTTGTTCCGGTGAAAACATAACCTTCTTAAGGTCACTGCCTCCGAAACGGGGGTCTGCGCCCCTTTTGAGTGCTTTTCTAGTTCACTGCTATTTTATAAACCAAGCAATCAACTGGAAAAAATAGTTACAGAGCTTGTTTTGAGATTGTTAGAAGTAGCATGTAAAAGCATACAAAGCAATCAATTTAGCTTAATTTGATTATTTTCTGATTAATTATTTATAAAGTGTTGGAAAATTGTTGAAAAATGATCATCACAGTTTCCTAGAGGCAAAGGAAGAATCTAATAATTGCTTATTTTTCTGCAACAGTTTTACAAGGATGTAAAACTTTTCAGAAGCTTATAAGAATCTTTCACAAGTGACTTAAATGATTATTCAATTATCAAAGCCGATCATTTTACATGTTTATATCTAAATGACAACATCCCAAGTTTTGGCAGGGATCAAGGTAATAATTTAGAAATCCATTTAGTCCATTTGAAATTTGTATTTGGGTAGCCATAAAATGCTCCCTAGCTAGAATAATTTATGTCCCCAACAAATGATTATTTTCATGATTCATAGACTTATTTTTAAAACATTGTTTGGTCAATAAAATCCTCAAATATATTCAGTTTAAGTTCTATAATTCTGTAACTTGATAATCATTATCAGTTTTTTTCAGTTCCTATATCACAGACTTTCTACTGCACTGAATTGAAGTGAGTGCAAGTAAACATGCAGTATCTTGAATATTTTACTTATAGTGAAATATTAATAGTTTACACGCGTAGACTTAGTTCAAGTTCAAGACATGATTATTGTGTCTTTCATAACACTGGAGAGCCATCATTGTCCTGGACTTGTTTTGGGAAACATTACAGGTTGCATGTTTGTTTTTGAGCATGTATGGAAGGAATGTTTAGGCCAAAGCTCAGGCTGCTTAAAGGAAACTTCAGGGGAACATTGGGGTTCAGCTGGTCAAGGTTCCTGCTTTTAGTTTACTGTTTATTTTATCGGGAACTCATTGCAGATCTTGATAGCTCACGAATTTATCGCTGTTTTGTATAACCACCTTAGAGGTTATAAGGTCCACTTTTTTTTTCGGGGAAGGTTTCATCTCCCTTTTCGGGCATACACCCAAACGCTGGTGTCGACTGAAGCTGAGCTGGGACTGGGTATTCCTCCGTCTGTAGCCCTTTCAGGCTGTCAGAGGAAATGAGCTGGGTGCCCAAAAACATCCACAGCAGCCCACAGTATCAAACAGGGTGCATCTTCGCCTGTCGCCCCCAACACGACCTCAAAAAGCCCCCCCAAAAAAAAACGGCAGAATCTTGCATTCCGGGCCCTTTCCAAAAAGTACAAAACTTTTGAATTTTCACCCTCGAGGGGGGGGCCCAAACATCCTGTTGTCTCAGGTTTCCTGTCATGGACTCTCAGTTTCCCCCGGGCCACGGGGGCCCTGTACTATGTGAATGGGTACGAACAGGTAATACTATTTGATCTCAGTTGATATGTTGGCAAGTTTGCACTTTGGGTTTAATCTGGGTAATTTAGAAGAAGAAGAAAATTTTTATTAGTCCCTCATGAGGGGAAATTTCTTCCCTGTTAGTATTTTTATCTTAGTTCACATTACACAAAGTTAAAACACACATGCCCAAAGGGGAGGTGTCAGAGGAGGGGGGTGCCCCCTATCCACGAGCCCGCAGTTGGGGGGTTAGTGCCTTGCTCAGGGCACCCCCGGCAGTGCCCAGGAGGAAAAAACCCCCCACTACCACCACTTCCACAATGATCCCCGACTTTAACTGGCGACCCCTTGTTTACCCAAGTCACTACTGAGCTACCCCCCCCCAAACAGGGGGACATTGATTGATTGATTCCATGTCGTGGGCCTGCAAAAACCCAACCCCATGGGTTTTTAAAACACCAAATACACTTAGAATAAAAATTTTTCCTTTCAATACAAAATTACAGTTCATTTCTAATTTAGTCTTAAACAGAAAATTTGCCTTCTCCCCCGGCCTGAACAGAAAAATTGCTACAAAAAGGCCCCCTTTCTAAAAACAAAACTCAAGTTTTGGGACTACCCAAACCCCAAAAAAATTAAACATCTGGGGGCTTTTTAGGAAGTACATCCCTTACATCCCATATGCAGGACAACAAAAAAAAAGGAACCTCATTCTCATTCAAAAGTTCTTTCAACAAACAGAGTTTTTAAACCACCATTCAAAAACATGCATGGGGATTGGGTTTTGTCAATTTGGGGGCCGGGGTGAAGGGAGGGAGGGTTTTCTGTCCATGTGTCCGTGAAACTGGACACTTGCCCAAGGGGCCCCTCCTTTTCCCCTTTTAAACAGCTGGGATAGGCCTGGTTTTTCTGTCCCCTTTCCGACCGCTCCATGGTCCCAGTGAGATCAGACAAACCAAAAACTGGTTCGGGGATAGGGCCAGTCCCGTTTCTTCGAATCTGAAAAATCCCACTGATTTAAAACTACATACTGTACTTTGAAAGGGGGAGACCAGTGGATCATTATGCCCACGGAAACAAGAAAGGTTGGTTAAAGCCCGAAGACCATAAAAAGTAAAAAATCAGGAAGAATTTAATTTAATCAACACATCATTTTAAGTCTCACGACTTATTTTTATTAAATCTAGACAAATGATCTTTTTCCTAACCTCAATCTATGTTGTCTGTGTTAAATACAGTGCAATAATGGCTTTAGAGGATATTAAATTTTTCAGTATCAGATATTTTGGAAAAAAAAAGAAATGTAATGAAACTGTACTGATATTCAGTAGCCCAATTTTTATTCTAGTACAAGAAAAAATTTTCCTTTCTTTAAAAGAAAACTTGTTCCTGGCATTACATTTTCTCAAAATTTTTCTATTACTATTTTTTGTTAGTAAATTATGATAATAATTTTATAATTTTTAAAATCAATCTACTGTAGATGGGGAAATCAATAGTAGATCCCTTTTTTTGTTATATTATATTCCTGTTTAATATTTGTAAAATCAAATCAAAGCCTTATTGTCATTATATGATTCTCCACATGGTGCTCAGGAACCCAATGTGAAAAAGATATAAAGATATAAAATAGAAAAGAATAAAGTTGAAGAAATGAGACACTTTTAATTTACAGTAGTAAGGCGGTTTTTAAATAAAGGGTAAGACAGTTTTGCCGAACAAAAGTATATTATAGTATAACATGCAAATTCTTGTGTGTGGTTGCCTGAATCTGGTGATTAGCTTGAAACACTGAACCAAAAGGGACAAATGCAAACCTGACCAGTTTTATGAATTTTGCATCTTCAGCCCAACTGAGCCAAGATTGAAACAGTTTTTTTGGCTGACCTTTTTAAAAATATGTGAAAAATTTTTCTATTTTTTTTTGTGGGGCTGGTTTTTTTTTATAATCACACTTGCTCCAGCCCGGGTTTATTTGTTCACTTGTCGCTTCCAGCACTGCAGTCCTGGCCAAACTTTCATCCTGCTTTGTAGGAGACTTCCCGGGAAGACTGACCCAGAGGACATTATTTCCGTTTCCTGACTGCTTCATCTTTGCACGAGTCCACTAGCAGGGGGGGAAGCAGACTACTTTAAAAGTCCCGTTCAAAGGGAATTTGAGGGCAAAACATTTATCCATTCTACTGTTTATAATTTTCTTTTCCTTGTTTTTTTAAAAATCACGCCACCTAAACATCCCGTCCCTGGGCGCTTTGAAAACAGAGGGGGATGTTGCGAGCCCTCAAACCCCGATGGCAGAGGATGACCCCCTTTAAGACAGAAAAGGAGATGGAGGTAGGGGTCCGCACATGAGGGGGGGTGATCCCCTCACCCGATCCACCTATGCTGTGGGTTAACGCCAGCCACCCGCCAGCCTCTCTCGGGGGCTTTTACAGAATGTTCAGAGTCTGTCTCAAACCGACATGGGATGGGGCCGATTTTATTTTTAATGAATTCTTAGCTCTTTAAAAATCATCCCTAATTGTTTATTTTCACCACATTGTGACATTCAAGTCATATTTTTACATTCAGAGACAGAGGTGACAGTGCAACAATGAGGGTGTTCGGACTGTACACTTTTTTTTTGGGATTTACCCCGATTCTTCATGCTGGGGGTTTTCCCCTTTTTGGGATTGACCGTATCAGATGTCATACGGATAATGTCCCAACCAAAACACCAAAACAAAATGCAGGACCAGAAACATATCAATGCTTTTAGCAATCAAATACCAAAAAATGTCACCCCCCCAATGATGCCATGACCAGGGGATCGTATAAATTCCCCCATCATCTAAATACTTTGGAGGGCAACATGGAGGAGACCATTTTAGATGGTGTAAATCTCTTTGACGTCCTCATCACATTGACGATGAGTCCAGCATGGTTTTTTTTTCGCTCAAACATAAAAGATGAATGGTTTTTTTGCCCCTTGAGCTGAGTGATTATATGCTACAAAGTGTTTAAGTCTCAGTTCCAATGGATTCCAGCCTTTAAAAACATGACAACATGTTTATCTGCTCAAAAGCTTGGCCAATTAACATACTGCCTTCAGTAGCAGCTGAGGGTTACTTTCAACCCCCAAAGGGAAAAAGATAACTGGTTTATTTAGTAACTGATTTCAGAGTGTGGTTAAAAATAACAAATCAATTCTGGGAGAATCACTGGGCCCCCACTTAAATCCCGGGAACCCTGACTGAGTACAAAAAAAGCATGGAAAAAGTCAACTGGGCTTTTTGGGAATTTTTGTTTTTTTTTGTGGGGCTTCAAATAATGGGTTTAAATGCAATTTGGGGAATTACTTGGGCAAAATGCAAAAATGGCAGTCCCTCTGCTGGCAGGTCATGAACAGACCTCCCGTCAAAAAACAAGGGGAAAAAACAATGCACAACCAACCTTTAAACAAATTAGCCATCTCAGATGTCAAAATTAGTACATCTGGCAACTCATTTTGCAAATCTGCCAAGTACAGTTACCCGGACAAGCTAAGGGGTTTTAAATTTGGGTAATATTTATTGAAAGCCCTAGTCTTTTTCCAGAGGTAGGACTAAAGCTAAAAAAAGTTGCCTGTGTTTTCTCTTTTGGGTTGACCTACCGGATTTTGAGACTCTTCAGACCCCGACTGGAAAAAAAACATCTACAGTAAATTACAGTTTCACACACAGAACAAGTGAGTCCTTTTTCCGACAAATGTAATTTACAACACTTTTGATTTTAGTTTTGCACTTGGCAAAAATTACGGCACACATCCACTGCAGTTAGTAATTACTTTACATAACCTTTCAGCAATTACACATGACTCAAGCTGTGTTTAATAGATGGGATTATGCCGAGGAAGATTAAGACCTGACATGTTGAAACAGATGAAATTTATGAATTTTTCGATGCTACAGTGATACTTTTTTTTTTTTTTTTTTTTTTTAACGTGCCCCCCTGAACCGAACTGAGCACCTGTTTTGGGGTCAAATAATCAGTGAAATCCCCTTGCCTCTTCCCCCTCAGCTCTGCACGCCATCAACTTCCCGTGTTTGATCTTTTAACTGCTTTCCCAACAGGGGAGCATGTAAGGAAAGCTGCCAATGCACCGGTGTCAGTCTGACTTTAAAGCGAGCCTCTGTAACATGAAAATTTTAAACCCTGTGATGTCATGGGCAGGTTTGGGAAAACGCGGGACGCGATGTTGTTAATAGAGGACATGTGTGGGGAAAGATATGAGGAGCAGATTTTTCTAACAGAGCTCCCAAAAGGGGTTTTATTAGAGGGCAGATGTGTAGAGATCAGTGCAGATTAAAAGCTATGTAGAGCTATGACCGCTTCTTGTCTCATTGAAATGGGTATTGAGTTTTTAAATGTTTGCTTTTAAATGGTCCCAAATTTAAATTGTTGAATTCAAAGTTCTTCTGTCTTTGCGCGCAGTTAACAAAATAATTCCCAGGTCCTTTTCAATCACAGTCAATTTTCATCAGCAACAAATAATTATGTTAGTATTTTTCAGCCCCTGCCCAAAATCAAGAATGAAAGAAGAAGAATGGTTGGATTTGAACATCTGGTTTAAAATTTAGAAACCCCCTTTTCTTGGACAAATAAGAGTAAGACTGAATCCATAAAAACACTACCCCCTAAAATAGATTTGTGGGGGGTCAGTTTAAACCTGGCTACACCTGTTATTTTTTAAAAGTGACATGATCAGCTGGGTAGAAAAATGCAGACCCATATCGTATCATAACATGGATTTTTCAATAGCTGCAGTGTTTATGGCCATTTTGTGAATTAAATTTAATAAATCAAGTACATTTCAAGCAGGGTGTTTTTATATTTCTGAGGGGTAAAAGTTTTCGCCCAAGACCAGAAATTGTTTGGTCTATTTCGAAACCTTTTAACTACTATATAACCAACATTACTAACAGAATAAGCAAAAATCCCGATTTCGGGAACTGAAAATTTAAATATTTTCATTTATGCAAAAACTTGTTAGCGGGAAAGGTTTTTGTTATTTAGCAAACAACTATTTGCTACTAAAAAAAAGACAGTAAATATCACTGTCAGAACCCGTATTACAGTACATCTGTATTTTTTCTAAAACTGATATCTGATTCTAACAAAAAAACAACACATGATTATAAGGAAGAGCAAATTATAGAAACAGTCATTTGCCCCTGCTTTGCTGCTGACAACTTTTGATTGTCTCTCTTCATTTAACATGAATTTTACTGTAAAGAAAATGCAGCTTCATCAACATCTCGGGAAGTTATTCCCCTTTGAGAGCTTTTCACCTATGGCAAACTGGGAATGCCCCCTGCTGGTGGCCCTTTAGTGGGTCACTGAATTTCCCAAAGTTTTTTTAAAAAAAAAAATAAAAGCCCAAAATAATTTTAAAACATGTTGTACATGTTTCAATTAAATTTAGGAAAACATGTACAACATGTTTTTTACAATTGAGAGGAGAGAGGGGGTGAGAGAGGGGGGTTTTAAAGAAGAACATTTTCGAATCTTTTCTAAACTGTAATTTTTGAGTCCATTAGGTTCACCGGTCTTCCACCCTGTCAGTTTTTGGGCTTCGGGATTTGTAGTTGGGATAAAAACGGTTAAAGGGCCACAGAGACGGGGGAAGGGGGAGAGATCATTTAGAGAGCAAATAAATGGAACTGGGAAAAGGGGCATTTTTAAAAAATGGCCCTTTACTCTCCTTAGAAAAAAAAGGGGGGAAAAAAGGTAAAGAACATTTTTTCATGATGAAATAGGGTTCTTCTTTCATTTATATTTTTTTTTTAGAGTTAAAAAGTATTCTGGTTTTGGAAATATACTAAAATGGGAAAAAACCCGGGAACAGCGTTTTGTGTTTTCTAAAAAGCTGGCACTAAAGACTTGCATTTTTGAAATTATGTTAATTTTTTAAAAATGGCTCCCCTTTTTACATTATGCTGGGGGAAAAAAGAACAAAAAAAAAGTTATTGGGGAAAAACCCCGGGGAACTGTAGCTCAATAGAAAGGGGGTTTTCTTTAACCATTTAATTTCCACTGATACCACCAAGTCTACATTCATCATTTTTCCCCCTGAGGTTGTTTTTAATGCCCGGGAGTCTCCCCAAACTTAGCGCACAGATTTGACTACTTTGACTCCATTTGATTAAATGTTGGATTGGGAGAACATGAGCTGAGACCAAGGTTAAAATAACCATTTAGGGGGGTTTTTTTGTTGGAAATTTTTTGCCCATAGCAACATATTTTCAGTACCCAGATCCAAATCCGGGAATACAGTAGAAACAGATCAAAGGGCGCTGAAACCCCAAACCCAAACACAACAACCTGTCTGCCAGTCATCAAATCCTGTGCCCTTTATTGCAGATCCAGGTGAGGAGGAATTTAGAATGTTCCAGCTGAACCTGAATACGAGAAACAGAAAAACACCAGCCAACCCAGGAGTGAGACCCCAAACAGGAAAGTGGGGGAAAATTTAATTGTTTTCAAGTATTAGAGAACTAGGTGTTTCTAGTCACCTCCTTGTGACTTTCGTTCCTCTTTTTGTTTTTCAAATTCTTAAGGCCCTAGTTTGGGCCTCCTTCCCCTGGACATTTGCTGTTTTTTATTGATGGGAAATCCTCCCGAATGGTGGGAAAGTGGTCTGGGTCAATGCCAAACTCCCCAGGGGATCCTGTTAGAGGGTCCCCACCTTTAATTGACTCTTTTTTTCAGGGTTTTAAAAATCCTTCTCTGGAATCTCATGGAAGAGTTGAAAAACAGCTGTCACCCACATTTTTGCCCTTTTTTTCCAAATGGTTTATCCAGTCAAACATTTACATTAAGATGGGAGATTTCACCTTTTACATGTTATCAAATTTTGGGGGAAAAAACTCCAGAAGGAAAAACATTATTTTCCACAGTTCTTAAGTTTATTTTCAACCCCGTTTGAATGAGGTTTTTTAAAAAAGCTGAAACAAAAGAATGGAATCTGCCGGGAAATTTTTTTTACAATCAATAATGGGGATTTTTTTAATTTTGGGAATTTTTTAACAATTAATTTTGTTTCAAATTTTAACAACGGGAGTGATTTATGTTTTCATTGTTTTTAAAAAATTTTAATTTTTTGGGAGGCAACCTTTTCCCAAGAATTTGAGGGAGGAAATTGATCCGGTCCCCAGTTCCGGGGGGTTTTATAGTTATCATAAAGACTAATAAATTTAAAAAAAGATAGCAGGCTTACACAGAATGTTCGTTTATTTAATTTTCTAGAAAAGCCCCAAACACCCCCAAAGCTCACTAATGCTCTAGTTTGTTTTCTTTAACAAACTGAAATCTAACCAGCAAATTTTTAAAAAAAAGTTAAACAAAGTTTTTATCCCAAGTAACAGATGCTGCACTGGCGTTTTTTTCTGTCTTTTTATCCTATTGGTTTAAATTACTTGAAAAATTTAGTTATTTTTTTTTGCTGAATTTTCCCAAGATGTCTTTCTTTGGTGGCTGTGGACAGATATTTGTCACAAAACTTAAAGTCACAAAACTTACTGATGTTATTTAAATGAAGGGAAATTGGGAAAATGGCTGTCATGTGCACAATGTAGGGATTAAAATGAAGGCCAACAGCTAGGGGGGCCCGAGTTAGGGGGTTAAAAGGAAGGGGGCCTTTTTTACCCCTTGACCTAATATTGAAATCTTGAAAAAGCAGAAGCACTGGAAAACAGGGAAAACAGCAAACAGGCAAATATTTCCTTTCTCTTTACCTTATTTAAGAACATTTTGAGTCAAAAAAACCCCTGGTTCACTTGGGGGGGGTGTTAGCACACCAAAGCAAGAAAATGCCGGGCAATTCCCCGCCCAGGGCCTTTTTTGGAGTTTCATGTTCTCCCCTTTGGGTGGGGTTTTTCTGGTACTCCGGCTTCCCCCCCCTCCAAAAAAATGTGGGGGTTAGGTTAATTGGCTAATTTAAATTGACCGTAGGTGTGAGGGGGCTGTCTCTGTGTGTCCTGTCCTGGCATCCCACGTTTTAAAAAGGGGGGTCCCTGGCAAGTCTCCAGTTCACCCGGACACATAGAGCACTAGAGAAACTCCCCTTCTTTTTTTATTCTCTTATTTCATATCCAAAAATCTTCCATTTGGTCAAGTAATGGGAAAAAGGCAAATTTCTTTTACTAAACAGTATATTTTGGACCATAACGTTAAAGTGTAATGAGGCATGAAATTTCACTTAAAAAACTTTTTTAACCCCAACAAAAACAACAACAGCCAAGACGGGAAAACATGTTGAGAGAACATAACGGGAGAAATTTCATTTTTTCAAAATGCATTTAGAAAAATCAAATTGCCTGTAATTGAATTTGCAATGAGGGGGTTGTTTAGTCCTATCTTTTTGATTTAGACCAGCTGTAAGGGTGTGTTAATTGATTTTTTTCCTTTATATTCCCCAATTTGTATACATCCTTTTTTTTTGTCTTTTTTTGCAAGAGCCAATCTATATTTAAAAAGATTAATCTTTAAGTAAAAAATTGGGCCTTTAAAGTGTTGAAACTCTTTTTTGACAAGCTTATCCTTCAAACAACAGATTTAATTTTGCTTGGAATCACAGGGGTTTTTTACATTCGTGTGCAGTTTTGGGGCAGGGAAAAGATGTCATCCCAAATGTATCATTGGTAAACAAAGAAAAAATTAACGCTTGACCTTGTTCCCAAAAAAAAGGGTCTTTTTGGATTCAAACCCCATAAGGGGGCCCCTTTTCCTCACGACTCCTCTGCCTGCTGATGACAAAAAATGATAAAGTGTTTGTTTATGAAATACTGGTTGATTTTTATAATATTTTACTTGGAGACCAAACCCAAATCTTACAATTTGGGAAATTTCCGGGTTCCCTTGACCAGACATAAACCATATGTTTTGACTTTCACCTTAAATTTTTTGGGGCTTGTTAAGCTGTGGGGTTTTAGGGCAGAAACGAAAAGGATTTAATTTAACACATTCCCAAAATCACTTTACATTTTCCAACCGGTAAAAGGAGAAAATTCAATATTTTATGTACTGCCCTCTAATCTCAGACCTGACATTGTTTTTTAAAGAACAAATTGAGCAGGTTGGTGGTAGACTGGGCTTTGTTTTCATCCCCCCAACATTTTTGGCTTTGTCCTTTTAAGATCTCAGGCCTTTTTGTTGAACAGCTGAATATCACGGCATTATTCAAAACGTTTTATGAGAGCAGCACCCCGGGGTCCTTGTTGAGCTGGCCTCTTTCTGCAGGCTGGGGAGCCTTTTGTGGTTCCTGTTTTTAAACCCCTGTGGGGGCGATATTTGCACCCCGGCCGCACCGGGCTCTCGCCTTTCCACTGCCTGACGATTCAGATTGTATAAACCCTGGATGGCAAAAATAAGATTGTTTGTTATCACAATGCCACAAGGGCCTGGGGTGGTTTTGACTCAGAGAACAATCGTTTGCAAAAAGAGCCTCCCCCGGCCCCCTCCCCCGCTGACCCCCTTTTCCCCCTGTTTATTTACAGCAAGGTTTTTCCCCAAAATGTCACGCCCTTATTCTTTTTTTCTAAACAGGGGAAAACACCTCCACCTTTCTAATTCTTGGGTTTTTGAAAGGATTTCTTTGTGGTTGACACCCCAGCAGACACTCTTTTTGATAAATTTAAAGGGTTTTGAAGACTGAATATTTTAAACCAAAACAAGTTTGAATGATGCCCTTGGTTTGTTGAATGAGAACCATAGACTGGCCTATACCATTTATTTGCGGGGATAGTTTAGTTTAGTTGACTTAAATTTTAAATCCATTTTTTGGGGAAGGGATCCCGTTGTTGCTTCGCCCTTAAACTTTGTATTTCCACAAATCTTTTTAAAAAAACCATGAAACTTAAATTTTGGTTTTGAAACATTAGTCCTTGATTTCAGTCAGTAAACGTTTGTAGTGAAAAAAAGGTGCTTTAAGCCAGAAGTCACTTGTCCCCCCTTCTTTTCCCAGATTTCCCCTTAAACCATGGTTGCCAATTTGTTGCACAGCCGGTTTTGAGTAAAATACTCAATGTAAATAATAACCAGCGAGATAAAGTCATTTCAAAACATCTGGCAACAGTGCCATCGATTTAGTGCTTTGTGTGGTTTTAGTTTTTTTTACCCTAACCCCCGGACTTTGCTTGGGAAAAGTTAAACATTTTTTTATCACTTGGTTCAGTTCTGTTTTCCCCACCAATTCCTGAACCACCAACTTTCTGAGGCACATGGAGGGGAACCCCAAGTAAAACAGGGGAAAGGGGAATTTTGTATTGTGCTTTTTACGATTGGGGGAACTCAACGTTAGCGAGTACCTACATTAAAGTGAAAACCCCCCATAATCCGTAGTTCATCAGGGGTTGAAGCCGTTTGTTTTCTAACGACAACATAACGGACAACACATCAGCACAAGTTTAAGGGGTGGACTTTGGTAGTTTATTAATTTGTTCAAATATTCACATTGTGAATTTATTATGTTGTTTTTAAAATTTAGTGTTTGCTAACTGCTAAAATTATGGTTTTGTTTTTGGGCTGGGGGTGCGTGTACCCGTATATGACTCCTTTGCTCACTTGAAAACAAACTGAGACCCCATTTTCAGGGGATCAGATTTTTTTGTTTGGTCCGCACCAGAGTTATGAGCCACACCCGCCCAAACAAGGGGGTATCTAGAAACAGACATGGTCCATTTTAAACGGGCCAGAGTTGTTTCAGATAGGACAGTGAAAGCCCAAAAAATCCCCTAAAAGACTATAACGTAACCTTTTGAGAACATTGCCCGGGGTTTTCCATCTAATTGGAAAATATAACGAGAAAAGGATAAATATCCACAAATAAGGATTAAAAAACAAGAGAGTCCAAAAAAAACGAAAAAGCACAACATAAGTCCTTGTTTACAACTACTTGGTGGGATGATGTGATGTCATCAAAAACAACACCGGGGACACAAGCCCCGTCAAGAAAAAGACATTTTGGTCACCACCCGAGCCATCTGTCGTAATGTGGAATTAGTGTTAAAGTTTTGGGGGTTCCCCGCATTCCCTTTAAGGCCCAAATTGATTTACTGAAAACATGGCTATTTATCTAGATTTAGGTAAAATTAGTTAGTTAGTCAACTCATCTAAGGTGGCAGTGCCTATCTTCACCATTTCTGTAAAATGTATAAAGTAGGTAACAAAAACACATTCACTTGCCCATCATTCTTTCCCCTCTTCATCAATATAAAGGTCCATAAACAGTTTGACACCCCCCAAAACTCTACCATGAGCAGCCCCTGAGTCACATTAATGATTCCCCTGATGGTTTTTTAGAAAAATAAACTACAGGGCGATATTCATTTTTAAATTTTTAAAAGTACATTCCAAATGGGGGGAACCAGAAATGAAAGTAAAAACGCCCAGCTCAGACCGGGTTTCTCCATCTCTGGATAAATAGGGTAGGACACCATTTCGCTGCACTGTTTTTGAAAAATAATCAGTTTAATCGCAAAATTCTGAAATGTTTTGTTTGGAAAAAAGGGGGTTTAAACTGCCCCTTTTAAAATGGCTATCCGATTAATCGGGCAGTTTATCTAACAAAATTTCAAGCATTTTCTTGTTATAATTTTCCCGACGTCAGCAGGTTTGTTCTGTGTGTTTGGCCCGTGTGAAACCTAAAAAAAGGTTATTCAAAATGAAAAGTATTTTTTAAGTGGTAGGGGTTGGATCAAAGGGGGGATTATACATCTTTTACCTAGTTTCATTTTCACACAGCCTGGGCTGTGGGTTTATACCACTGGGAGATCTAAAGGGAAAAAAGAAGCTTGTTGTTTATGGAGCAGGAGCTTGCAGATGGTCACAGAGTTTTTTTGGAAACAAAGCGGGAAACAAATGTCCAAAGGGGGAAAAAACAAAGAAAACCAAACCTTCTATCGTTTAGCTTTCCTCTCCCGACTTTCCCTAAAAG
>JAQQSB010001575.1:0-17288 GCA_029721515.1 Synanceia verrucosa | reverse complement strand
GGCTGTTTTCATTGTGTGGAATTTGTAAAGAAAATATATTTAACAGTGTCTGCTTCAGGATAGCTGTCCATCAACTGTGTTAGCTGTAGCTTCCTGTGCTCCCCACTACTCTCTCTATACGGCTCTGGTCTCCATAGACTGAACTACTGCTGCTATAAAACAGTCATTCCTCTAGAGGGAGTTAAACCCCAGCCACCAGCATGAAAACCACTGATCCAAACCACTAGACCAGATGGGACTGATGTGTTAGTCCTCTGTCCACCACCATCACTGCAGAGCAGGTTAGCAGAGAGCTGAGGAGATCTTGTCCTGACAAGGCAGCCAGACTGGAACAGGATGAGCTCCATCTCCTCCAAACTTTGTTTAATGAAGTATGTTTTAGTCCATTATTAGTAACAATAACTAGCGGACTCATCATGTATAGTGTTTAGTGTATGGGCTGATGGTAGCATGCCAACATTTGTTGTGAGTCTCTTTGATGCAATCAGCCAGCGGGTTCATCTGTAAACTGAAAGGGTGGTGGTTTGAGCCCACCCAGGGATGATGTTCTACGTGTTTAATTAACCAGCTAATCTGAAATCAGTAACCTGGTTTTGTGATCAGTAATATTCACTAAATTGTGTCGTGTTCACACTACATGACTGTTGTCGACTCGCCATGGTGTTCCATGGAGAGAATTTTGTTTCTTTATTATTCAGTCAAATAAAATAGATTTGAACCCAAAAAGAGATTTGAGAGCAAAAGAGAATAAGTGACAAACAAAAAATATTTTTTTGAGATCAAAACTGAACAGGTTGCAATTTTAAAAGGAAATAATTTTTGAGAGGATATTTCTTCAACTGAAATCAAAACTCATGTTTGTGAGTAAAAACATACAGTCATTTTGCTAATAAATCAGTGCTCTTTGCTTGTAAGTTGAAAAGTTTTACTTCTGAATTTCACTGCACTCAGTGGGCGGGGCCTACGCTGGTGGATGACAGAAGAGTTTCTATTGGTTGGTGTGACTTGGCTCCGGTGCGACCTACACCTTCCACTTTACACCCACTTCTCTCTTGTGCTGCTGTGCTGCCGGGAGGTAAGTTGATGGTCTGCTGCTCTTCGAAGTTGAAACGTTTCCCATAAGTAATGAATTGTACTACATAGGGTAGGCTACAGCCTGCCGTACAACAACAACTACAAGTAATGAATTAATGCAGATTGTCTCTCTCCACTTGCTGGTCACAGCCTGAGCAGAATAGGGCTTGGGCGCCGCTTTGCATTCAGGGACGTGGCCTCACGAGTGTAAACAAACAGCCAGTCGGACGAGGAGAAGATGCAGAGTTGAGAAAGAAAAGAAAGAAAGAAAAAAGATGTTAAAATCCAGAAAACGATGTGGTTAAATAGGGAAGCCAGGGACCACTATATGGACAAAACCGGCACTATAAACTGACGTCTTCGGCTTGTTTGTGGTGTGAGCTGCAGATCATAAAGCCGGCAAACAGTGGAAACTGTAATCTGGACAAAGGTGCAATCACTGCAGCAGGTCACTCCTGGTTTTGTGATGCGTGTCTGTAGTAACGCAGCTGTCCAAAAACATATATTGTATAGACATATATACTTTATAGATAACTATTTATTTATAGCATGGAAAGAAATGATAAGAAACATATGTGTTGTCATTACATAAGAAATTGCACTAACTCCATTTTTATTTGTATCCACGCAGCTGTCCAAAGACATATATTGTATATCATACATATATATTGTACAGATACCTATTTATTTATAGCATATAAAGAAATGATAAGAAACACATATTTATGCAACAGCAACAAAAACTCCTGAAAAACGCCAGACATGTCAAACTTTTAGGATGTGTTATGGGACTAATTCATCTGTTCAACCATCATAACGATGACACCTAAAACTTTAAACACAGTTGAGTGAATTTCCTTTGGGAAACAGCAAGATTTTCTCTAATTTAGGTTTCAATATGATGCTGGAGTTTACATGGCAGCATCCTGTCGTTAGCTAGCAGCTCTTTGCTAATAACACACTGTGGCAGTGGAGCATCATCAGGGCCAATACATGAAAAGACAAACTTTAAATAATCAGACTCATACTTCCTCTGTTTCTGCTCTCCCCACACTCTGTGTCCTCTCTCACTTTCACTTGTGGTCCTAAAAATCGATCCATGTTGTACCGTGTTTGATTCCGTCCGGAGCTTTTCTGTGTGGAGTTTTTCCCATGTCTGCGTGGGTACTCCGGCTTCCTCCCACCATCCAAAAGCATGCATGGGGATTAGGTTAATTGGCTAATTTAAATTGCCCGTATGTGTGAACATGAGTGCGAGTAGTTGTATGTCTCTGTGTGCTGTGAAGAACTGGAATATTTGTGCTGAAAAATATTGTTTTTCAGTTTAAATAACAATAGTTTCTATATACATGGTCTCCACCTTGATTATTAGTCGCCGTCATGTTTGTATTTTTGAGACCATATTAGGACTGAGAGGGTGGAGCCTCATGTCCTGGTCTTATTGAAGATCGCTGGTACTCAACTATAAGAAGAAGTAGAGGATCATGATCATGTGACATATAAACAGGTACATACATAGATGAAATTCAACCTGTGCATTTTACCCATCCTGTAAAGGGAGCAGTTGGCTGCCTACTATAAGATGCCTAGGAAGCAACTTCAGGGTTAAATGTCTTGCTCAAAGACACAGCAACTTGTCAAGAGGCGGGATAGTTGAGAGGCAACCACTCTACCCACTGAGCTACAGCTTCCTCAGTAAACTTCAGAGAAGCTGCTCCATGACTTTGATGAAAGTAACTCTTGCATTTAATACAGCTTCTCTAAGTCTTTGTTAGGTAATTTGTGAATATTACTGACTTTACCTCCTGATCATACAAACCAGGTTACTCATTTAGATTTCTTTAGCTGGTTAATTAAGCACATACCCCATCATCCTGGGTGGGCTCGAGACCACCGACCTTCAGTTAATAGTCAAACACACTGGCTGATTGCACCATCGGAGACTTCAGAGCATGTGTTAACATGCTAGCATTAGCCCATACACTACCCACTACACCTGACAAGCCTGATAGTTATTGTTACTAATGATGGATTTAAACATACTTCAGACAGTAAACAAAGTTTCCTGCCTTCATTCAGTATATATAGTCCACATCTGAGCTGACCTCACCTGGTCCACACACCTCTCACCAAGTGGAGAAGACCCAACAGAGACTTTACTTCCTCAGGAAGATAAAACAAGCTGTCCTCCTCAAAACCTGCTGATGAACTGTTTGGGCCAAACTCTTTTATGAAAAATGTCTTTGTTTGTGTTTAGCCATTCTGAATTACCCCAGACCCAGCCTAGGGGTTTTAACCCCACATCCACAGTGTTTTTTTGTTTTTGTGGTGTCAACACCACACAT
This sequence comes from Synanceia verrucosa, assembly GCA_029721515.1. Lineage (NCBI taxonomy): Eukaryota > Metazoa > Chordata > Actinopteri > Perciformes > Synanceiidae > Synanceia > Synanceia verrucosa. Next base: position 13,869 of record JAQQSB010001575.1, on the reverse strand, counting down.
GAAAGGTTGGGGGATTTCTATGGGAGGTGACAGATTTCCTCTGTGCAGGGGGGTGTCCTTTAGCAAAGTACCAAATTCCAGCTGCTCTGGGGGTTTTGTGGCAGCCCCTTGCTCTGACATGTTCCATTCATTTTTTTAACATGTAAAGGTTGTGTAAGTTGGAAGTAAAGTAAGTAAGAAAAACAATGACAAGAGGAAAAGCTGAGAGAACTCTGACACCACTGCCTTCATCATAGTTCATCTTCTTGCACCACTTGAAAAAAGGGAAATTAATTTCATAAAAAATTAGTCAAAAAAAAAAACTGAAGACCTTCGGAAAATGTTTTATGAATCTGATTCTCTGTAATTATCATTCTGAGTGATGTCACAAACCACAGAATATTCTGGACTCCATGCTGATCATATGTAATATAATAGAATACATTCTATGATGCTTTTTCTTTGGGGGGGAGGGGGCATTCTGAACATCTGCTTTGGGGCAGAAGGTCATAGGTTCAAAATACCTGTGGCAAGGGTGGGGGAAAGTGTCAGGTAAGGTAAGGGAAATATCAGTGACATGAAGACAGAACAAGATATGGCCAATAAAACAGTAAAAAGGGAAAAAGTGATTATGTAAACATCAGTAACATGTTTAGAGAAGGTTCAAAAAAAGATGTTTTTTTAAATTGCGATTCAAATGAGTTCTTTTAACCTAAAAATGCAACATGTTTGGTTTTGTTTACTATTTGGCTCATTTGAGCTCTGATTGGATTGACCTCAAGGGCCAGAGCAGATCAAACCCCTTATCATAAATATCATGTTAATGTTAAAATATGAGAAGCATACAAAATGTTAGAGATGTTTTGTGGTGGGGCACAGGTGCTTTTGAGTTTCTTTTGGGGGGCTACATCCCACACTTTGAAAAACCCCCTGATTTAGATAATACTACCTGAGCACAGATCTTTATAGTGACACAGATGATTGGTTGAACTTTAAAAACAGGTAAGTTGTGAGCCTTTGGATCATTTCAGAATGTGGTCATGTTGGGACCCCATGTTCTCCTCTGTATCCATGTTTTTACCACAGTGCCGGCCATACCCATAATGCCACCCAAAACTTTTTGGGCTTTACCTGTTACTTCTTAATTCATAAACCCCTTAGAAAAGCATTATATTTCCCAAAAGAATATACACAAAGTATATAAATAAAAAAACATTTTGTTCTGTACTTTGGGGTTTAACCCCCCCTTTCACAGACAAGTTTAATGGTTCAGTCCATGGACTGGGCATCCATGGCTTTGAATCCTTCTCAATGGGGGTCTGTCCTTTATTATATGCAAACATAATGTTCAAGAACAGAGTCATTATTATCACCCATTTTTGAGGCGATAGCTCTGAGATTTCATTATCACCATCTTGGATTATTAGGCAATTTTAGGCCTTTACACGGGAACCAAATTTTGGTGAATGACCCGTCATACCATTTAATGAACCCATGATGCGCCCTCAACAGAGGGTGTGATTGCCCCAAATGAAAACGGCCAACGAAAGCCACAGCAAGGAAAATAAAATCATGGATCACATCTTTTACTACCAGCAGCATTTGACTATACAAATCATTTTTATCTGCACAAAGCATGTCCAACACTTTAAATATTCCCACACAATTTTCACCAGGAGAGAAACTAACCTGGGGGGTGTTCCCAAACATTTGCTGCAAACTTTTTACTACTTCCTAAGTTCAAGTTGATCTACCCCGGTTTTCCAACAGCATCGCCAACAAAGAACTTCTGATGTTTTAAAAAATATCCATGATCGTTTAACGATCCAAGGGTTTCCAAAAACTTTGTTGAACGATGCATCGGTTGCATGGAAAGCTGTGTTGTCACAGTTGAGGTGAAAAAATGGGTTTTGTTTTAAAAAAAATGTTTTTTTAGCCAAAATTTTAAAACAACTTTATAGCCTAATATGAAATAATTGTATTAAGATTTTAAATTGAAAATAAGTCATCATTTAATTTTTCCACGTTTGGAGAGCACACAATCACTATTTTTCATTGAAAAAAAGTGTTTAACTGATCTCAACCCGATTGAGCCACCCCACCCCTGGTTTACGATGTCGCAAAAAATCCAAGATGTCACTGTAGCTTCAGATGCTTTTCCCAAACCAGCTTCCCCCAAAAGGAAGTGAAAAAAAGAAAATTCTCCCATGAAGACAATTTCCCAAAATTTTTAAAGGTAAGTCTGATTTTTTTTTATCATTTACATCAAAGATGTTACAAAAAGATTTATGTAATTGATACCACAAAAAAACATTTTTTAAGGGTAAAAAATTTTTAAAAAATGCTTTTTCCCAAAAGGGGTTTAGTTGTCACTTTATGGTAAAGGTAGCAAAGGTTTTTAAACTTATCTAATATGCTATTTGTGGAAAACACTTTTACTAAATTGTTGTTAAATTTTCCTTTAATATTATTAATGTTATTAAGAATGATTTTCTAACTGTTTAACAAAAGCTCAACCAAACCGTTATTTTTTCATTTTATGATAAAAGTTGTGATGCTAGCATGTTAGCATAATTCATTTTCAATTTTTTGAAAAAAAGTAAAAAATTTTGAATATTTACTGGTCATAAATTATAATGTTCTCATTTATAGTCGGGGAAAAGTATATCAGATTTTTTACCACTTTGACATGTTTATTTTAAATATGATAAATATTTAGATAAAAACTAAAAAAAACAAATTGACATTTGTTGGGATAAAAAAAGTTAATAGTATAACAGTGCATGAATTATAATTTTTATTTTCTTCCTTTCTGTTTCTGTCTACAAAAACAGATGGACAGTAAAACCTTATGGTTCAACACGCATTCCTGGCCCTTTTGCCAGAAAACCTCAGACCCGAGCTATCTAGACAAGATGACAAAAAGAGGATCCAGATTATCTGCCCCCACAATCAGCTGCAGGGATCGGGGGTCTTTTTTGAATCCCCTTTGGGTGAGGAGGAGATGCCCAAACAATCTTTTACACCACTGCTTTCCGGGACCCAAAAAAAGGGAAACACCAAAAACAGTCAACATGCAAGAGCTGGCTGAAGTCCGATAAGACCATTCAGGGTCCCAAAAAAAGAAGGGGAATCTGGAAGAAACGATATTGAGAAACCAGGTTCTATTCAAGCTTTTTACCCTGACAAATAAAAACACCCCTTCCAGTTTTCAAAAAAACTGTTCACCGACGAGATGATTTAGCATATTGCTGAAGACCAACTGTACTTGCCCAAAAATTGGGCACCAACCCCCCCTAAGAGAATGAAGATTTTGGCAAAATTACTCTTCATGGGGGTTTTCAACTTCCCCGCCATTGATGACACTGGGGCCCCGACAGCCACGCCACAGCTGATATCTGTCAAGAATTGGCATCATCCATGACCTACTGCCTATCAAGGAATGTAATGTAAAGTTTATTTTATGGGCATCACTGTAACACTGGAATTGTATCAAAATATCCAAAAAGGCAGATACACTGTGTTAAAATTTTTTAGTTGATGCTAATTTGCAACACCCCTGAAAGGTTCCCTGGTCGGGCCCCAGTTTGAGGCAAGCCAAAAAACCAGATCCAGAGTTGGCCGACCTCCCGCCTCTGCACCACCACGATGTCCTTCAGAAGAAGCCCCCCCAAGACCCCCAACCACAACCAGATGGCGCCGACAAAGCGGGCATTTCCACGACTGACAACCGGGCGGGGCAGCCTCTGCCCGGGGTGTCAAGATGGAAATTTAAGTGCAACATTTTCCTGTGCTTGATGGCAAAACAGGGAACAAGACCATCAAAATAATTTGACAAGTTTCCAGGGGCCCCTTTTTTTTTTGTGAATTTATTTAGAGGGAAAAAAAAATCAAGGCCTGAAAGTTTTAAATTTTTTCTATGCATTAAAAAAAAAGTGATGTTCTTTTTATATTTTACACAGATAGCTGAGAAGTTGAACAAGGTCCTATGTGATTTTTTTTTTTTAATTTGATTTTTTTAAAAAACAGTTGAGAAGTGTATGTACTGCAATTTTATTGTTAATAAATTATTGTTTTAAGTTATTTGACTTTTTCTACATTCTTTTTATTTGTAGGTATTAAATTATATATTATTTTATTATACATTTTTCATCATTATTAGGTATTTTACCATTAAGGGTATCTCAACCATTTGGGAGAGGTCTTAATTAAAAACTGTGGGGTTTGTAAAAAAAAAATTGATTCTTTTTATTAGTGCCCCAATAACATAAATAATGCAAATAAATAAGTTTTCCAGGTTTTTCTTGGGGAGGACCCAAAGGGGTTTAAAATTTAAAATAAGTAATCATTTAAGAATTTGGGGAAAAAGGTAGTGTGACGAGGGGAGGAAAAGTGGGGGGTGGATTGCTGCAGAAAATGCAGCATTGAAAGGTTTATAACCCTGACATTTTTTTTTATCATGTTTATAGATATTAATTCAGCATTATTATAAAATTTAAATTTACGATTTAGGGGGGTCGGCAATTTCCTACACGCAACATTTCCCTTTTTGATTGTCGGTTTAACCCTTTTTAGAGTTCCTAACAGAAGGTTTTATGTTCTGAAATTAACCCACTGAGGCTCAGCCTGTTAAAGTTGACGCATTCAAACGAGGCTTAATCACTTTGCATGTTTAGGGGGGTGTCGGTTTAAGAGGTAATCCACTAATGCTGACTTTTAAACAAATTTATATGAACTTACTGATAGTATTTTTTGATTGTATTACTAAAAACACACACACAGATGCTTGTCCCAGATTTAAATTACAAACATGGCAAGATACTTATTCACTTTAAAAAAAAAAAAAAAAATAAAATAACATATAAAACAATAGTTTTAAAAAAAATTAATAGTTTAATTTATGAAAAAAAAATCACAATAATTACAATAATCATATAAATAATAAAATTTATATTGAATTTTCTGTGAGATGAAAGTAATTTTCTGTTTTATCACACTTTATGACAGTGATCATAAATTATTGATTTGGTTTTATGTTGTGCTGATTTAGTGAGTGAGGGTCATTACAGTCACGTTTTAAGCAGAAAGACCAAATGTGGAAGATAACCTATGGAACAATATTTGATGAATCTTCATTTTTTTTAAAAATTTGGGGAAAAACAGGTGAAAAAAAAATGTATCCACAATGATACATGAGGGCCCGGATGAGAGCAGGAGGATCAGATTTGATGAAGACTCATTTTAGTTTTGTTTTCAAAGTCACAGGAAAAAACCCGTGTTTTCCCGCAGAAACCAGAACCAAGCAAAAAATCAGTGTTGAAGAGATAATAACCAAAATAGCAGTAAAAAGGGGGAAAAACCTGTTTGGGGGAGTGTGTGTGTCTGCCTCAGGGGTTAGGGAAAGGGCTGTGTCCCCACACAATGTTTACCTGTATCTTTAAAAAGATCAAAGTCCTTTGTGGTTCCATGTTGTGATGGGGGGCACACTGGGCTTTAAATCCCCTGAATCTTAGATCAAAGCATTCAAATCAAAGAAGTGATTATATTCCCATTATATTATTAATTTACCACAATATTAAATGAATATAAATAATTAAAAAAAAATCCTAGTTGCTGTGTTAAAAATTAGATTACCTGTACTGCCATGTTTAGCATTCATGTTTCATTTGTTGTGAACTTTATTTGCCATATTTTTTAAAAATCACAGAAATAAGTTTTTTATAATGCAAACATAGTCAAACTGGTTTCCAATAGCAACAACAGAATCAAATAGAAAAAGAGTAGAATGGAACATTCTAAAAACATGTATTTGGGAAAATCCATCAAATACATGATGACATCATGATTTCTAGAATGTTGCTGAACACCTGCACCAGGTTCAGAGTCAGATTTCAAGAGAAGCAGCTGAAAAGGTGGTCCTGATCACACGCCCAACCACCCCCACCACCGCTGGAGTTTTTCGTCCTCCACTTTCAGCTGCTGAACCACACCGGGAGCTGGAACATCAGGGGGTTCTTATTGACTGATAGAAGTTCATCAGCAGGTTTTGAGGGAGGACAGTTGTTTTTCTTCCAGGGGAAAGTCTCTGTTGGCTTCCACTTTTTTGAGAGGTGTACCCGGGGAGGCCCGCTCAGATGGGAATTTTATACTGAATGAAGGCAGGAAAATGGTTTTTCTATCTGAAGTATGTTTAAGTCCACTTTGTAACAATAACTATCAGACTATTGTGTAGTGTTTACGGGGCAAAAAAAAATTTGATTAAAATTATAGACTCAATGTCGTGACATATCTCAGCCCTAGGGGGGAGCTCCTCTGTCTCCTGCAGCAGCAAAATCCACCTGTTAAACACCCATTCAATTATTTTAGAAATTTAACCTTTTTAAAGACAGTTTGATAATTTGATGTCACTGTTGTTTTAAAAAAAAAAACAAGCATTGGGGTTATTTCCCCAAAAAAAAAATCTTATATTGAATATATTTTTATGGTGTTATATTGAATATATCCATGACTTTCTGTGTCTTTTATGTATTTGAATTTCTACTAGTTCAAATCACCTACTGTATGTTCTTAAAACACAGTGAATACCCGACTGAAGATTTATCAGGGTACAGGATGTTTTAATCACACCCACCTACACACCCAGCACACCTACACACTCACACACACCCACACACACGACACCCACCTACACACCCCCATACACACCAAACCCTACACACCCCCTTTCACACACCCACATACACACACCTAAAACACACACCCCCACACCCCGATCACACCCCCCACACACACCCACATACACACACCCAAAACACCCCCACACACCCACGCAAAACACCCCCCACACCCCACAACAACACACCCACATACACACACAACACCCCATACACACCCACACACACACACATAAAACACCCACAACCCACACATCCCACACACCCCACACATGCATACACACACCCAAATACACCCACGCACACACCGCCCCCAGTGCAGCGAGGGACCATGGGCTGAGCGAAAAAGACAAGAGGTTAAATCTGTCAGTATTTATAAGTGTGAAACTAATATTAGTTATTGGCAAGATTAAATTAATCACCATGGGAAATGATTACAATAAATCATCATTTGACGCCCTGTTTAGGGAAAACTGCTCCTTCCGGGGGCGGTAAAACATTTGACAAGGGCAGTTTTTTCCAGAACTTCCCGTTAATTTCAAATAAAGCCCCCGTGTTTTTCAGTTTATAGAACCCGCTTTTTTAAGGCTTTATTTTGACATAATAAAAGTATAAGAATAAAACCCCAGTGCAGCTTGGCTGGTTTATGGGATGGGGTTTCGATGGATGTATTGATATATTATCTATGTTAACATGTTCAAGATAGTCATTGATGACTATATGGTCATTATTATAAACAATAATAAAAATTTTTTTGTTTTGGGGTTTTTTTAGAAAGTGGTTTGACAATTGGGGCTGACAGGAAAAAAGATTAAAATTGATTAACTGTTTAGTTTTTTGTGATTGAATGATGTATTATAAATGCCAGTTTAGTAGAAGCTTATCAACATCATTTAAATTGAGAAAAACCTTATGATTATTTTTTTGGTTTGATTTTTTTCAGTATCCTTGACAAGTATTAGTGAGAAATTGTTGTGATTGTTTGTTTGACAAGTTTTATGTCCCGAGTTCAGGGTTTGTTTTACAAAAAATTATCGATTTTCCATGCACCTGGAAAGTTTGAATACGCAACCATCAAACTAGTTTACCAAACCAAGATGGAGCCAAGTTTTTTGTGGTGGACCAGGGGTAGGTGGACGAGGGTGGACAGAGTAGGGGGAGCGAGGGGGGGATCAGGAGAGGTGGAGCATGAGTGGTGGGCAGAGAGGTGGAGTAGGGGGGGGACCCGGCAGGTGGAGAGAGGGTGGATCAGGGGTGGTGGGGCATGAGGGGTGGATCATGAGGGTGGGCCCGGGGTAGGTGGAGAAAGGGGGTGGACCAGGAGTGGGGGGAGCAGAGGGGTGGGCAGGGGGTGGGTGGATCAGAGGGGGGGACATGAGGGGGATGGAGTAGGTGAAGCAGGAGGGGGGGTTCAGGAGTAGGTGGAGCAGAGGGTGGACAAGGGGGTGGGGGGGATCAGAGTAGGTGGACAGGAGGGGGGGAGCAGGAGAGGTTTAAATAAGTGGGGCGAGGGGGGGGATTGATAGGTGGAGCAGGGGGGGTGGAGCAGGAGTGACGAGGGAACGCCTCAGAATGACTTTTCCAACAGGTGAGCTTTTTTTCAGTCTCACAACCAGAGGAGAAGGAAAATTGTCCCTGTAAGACAGCTGCAGTTTTACAAAGAGTGGAGTGTATCGCCTGGGGGACAATCAGAACCAGAATCAGAATTTTTTTCAGCACAAATAAGTACTTAAAACCCATAACTCTGTCAGTCAAACCCCCACTACCATGGGCAGGGAAAAGGAAGGGTAGCTATCCAACCAGCTAACATGGAATGAGAGACAATTTCACTTTGCATGCAACTCAAATAAAAGTTAAAAATGCAGCCTTGACCTTTTTCTTATTTTTGGGTCAGTGTTTCCCGCAGAGGGGGCAGCCTACTGCAGAAATGACTACAAGACAGGAACAACTAGCAGTGGGGGCAGAACTGATGAGTGCACAAAGAAGCTGACAGGGGGTCACTGAGACAAAAACGCCCTGTAGCACATGAATAATCGTCATTATTTGTATAAATCAGTATTTATAATCAAAACTCTTAAGTTATTGATTCACACAGACACCATCCAGGTGGGGAAAAAGGGGAAAAATTGAGATTTGATATGAAGGGGCTCTTTAAACCCAAGGAGCTCTTGAGATTTACCCTGGGCCAGTGATTCAATTTGTTTATAGAAAACAAATCAAATAACCAACTTCTTTATGTTTATTTACAAACTACATGACTAAACCATAACAGAAACTATTTCACTACATTTAGCATAAATAGTGTGAAGATTGGTCAATCATTAATTAATATCAAATTATGTATTTTTAAACAATACCTTTTAAATTATTGATCATAAACCAAAATTACCCAATAGAAAAACAGGGGCCCAGTTTTCAAACAGGGAAAAATTGTGAATTTTACATTAATTAATAGAGTCTCTTTAAACTCAGGGGGCAAGAGTTCTTGACCTAGTGTACAGTGATTCAAATTTATAAACACACAAATCAAATAACCAAGTTCTTTTTAAATGAGAAGTTTATTTTACAAACTATAACCAAATACACTGTAAGAAATCATTTAAAAAATTATTAGTTTGACAAACTAAATGCCCGGTTACTAAAAGAAATAATAAAACAGAAAATAAAACTAGAATAAAGGAAGATTGATGGAAGATAAAGACATTGACTCACGAAAAATGGGAATGATTAAACAAAGGCAAAATTAAAGGATGAAATCATTAATTATTTTAATTTACCAGTTAAATTAGTGGGGGTTATCAGACCCAAAATTTAAAAATTAGGGTGTTCCAAAATTTGGTTTAGGTTTGGGGCGAGTTGAGAGTTTGAGAGACATAGAGAAGATTGTGGTAATTTACATTCAGAATTTTTATGCTTACTGAATCTTAAAAAATATTATTAGCTTGCTGGATTAAACCCCAAACAGGCCATTTAATTTACGCCTAATCATCAAACTCTTTACTGTAAGATGTTTGCATTATATCACCGTTTCCCGGGTGGGTGGGAGTGAGGAGTGGCTGCAGGTCTGTCTGGGCTGCTGGATCTCTGCAGGCGACTTCTGCTTGAACTTCAAGTGGCTCTTTGGGCATCAGGACACTGTGGACATTCTGGACATCTTTTTGTTGTCTCTGAACATCTTGTTTGACATGGCTCCATCCAGTCTCTTCTGTCTGTCTCTCCCTTACAGCATGTCTCTTGCCCCTTTCTTCACCCCTTCCCCCCCCTTTGTGGTGGGGAGGTCGGGAGATTCACACCAACGGTCAGGCAGCCCTTTTTTCTTTTTAGTTTTTCAGAGGCTGGAGCTTTTTTTGCAGCTGTGCTTGCAGAGGAGCTGGCTACATTTTCAGGGGAAAGGAAAGAGAGGGAGACAAGATGGTCTTGAGGCAGGGTGGAGTTTGGGAAAGGGTTTTGGGTAGGCTGTTCTTCGCCGAGGTGCTGGGTCCTGAGGAGGCCATTCAGGGCAGACAGAGTCTTTTAGTCAATCTGGAGCAGGTGAAGATTCTGGGGAGGTTGCTCTTTACCCTGAGGCACTGGGGCCCGGGGGGGAAACATGCCTGTCTCTGGGGCATCATTTTTTTCCCCCCCAGCATTTGGGGGAGGGAGAAAGAGATGCAGTGGAGAGGATGAAGACCAGAACTTTACTGACAAGGACTGGGAAAAAGAGAGAGACTAGACCAGCTGAGGCTTTTTATGATCTTTGTTGGGTCCAGGGGGGGACCACTGGTCCCCCCATCCACCAAGTTAACTGGGGATGATATTCTTTTAAATTACTTAATGTTAATACTGCGGTTTTTCTTTTTTAAAGTTTTTCCCATGTGAAAGCTCCCCCCTCAGCAAAAAAGACACCAAGCAACCTATAGGGGAAAAACAGAACAAAACCTTTACCAATTGAATAAAAAATCAACAAGTTTAACCCACAGATGAACCATGTATCAGAGCATATAGGAAGGTGTATACAAAGGCAGATTATGTATGATTGTGTCAGAGTTAATCCACAACCAATCCCACATGTCACATTTAGTCCTTATCAGAAGGAGGAAAAAAGGGAAAAGGACTTGTGGAGACTGATGTTTTACATTATCACAGTGATATTATATGACAGTAGCTGAGGAATGAAAGCATAGTTAACCATTTAAAAACTTAATGTAATGTTCTGTTTCCCGGCAGGAGAAAGGAAGAGGCCACATTGCTTTGGATTTTCTAGGGTTAAAACAGGAATGGGGCAAAAAAACCTCCTCCTGGGGAAGTCCTGGAGTTTTTTTGGGGGGAGGGGGAACGGTCTTTTTTTTTATTCTACCAGCCCAAAAATTAAGCCTCACTTAGGTGCCATAGGTCAGATGGATTTTGGGAGATACTCAGAAATGAGAAGAGAAATTCATTATTTAATGCTCAATGATACTACAACAGAGGCATCAAAGGGAAAAGGGGCCCCGACGGCGTGGAGGGGCATGAAAAATCTGCGACAGGCTGGTAGCCTATGGAACGGACAATGATGCTGAAGCCTCCACAACCTGTCAGAGCAGAGTTCAGGGAAACCCTTTAAGGTGACTGAAGAGGACATTGAAACATTTGGGGAGTTAATCCCCCCTTGAAGACAGCAGGGCACTTGAAAGACATCAGGTAAGGATCACCAAACAATCAGAATGATGATTCCCATTTTGTTCACTGAAAAATTTCAACGTTTAATATTTTTCCTTTCTGTTTTTGCTTATTGCAACAGAACCAGGGAAGATCAGGGGGTGAGGGGTGTCTCATGCTTCTGTAAGCCCGATTTATTGCTTGTCCAAAAAAAGCATTCTCAAAGAAGAGATGGAAAATAGGGATTAGAGTTTGGGTGGGGGTCATATATGATTGATGCCTGTATCCTTTATTTAACACAGGTAGGAATGTGTAGGTTTTGGACGCAAGGGTTTTAAAAAATTACATTGTAATGAGATGGTAACCCTTCACACCATGTCGTACACAGCCTCCTGTGGCAGAGGATGTCTCCCCGGGGCCTCCCGGGGGTTTTTCCTGACCTGCTTTGGCCGGGGAGCATCACACTCTGTGGTGAGAGGGGGGCGGCACAGGCCTCTCACCCAGCAGAAATGCATTATTGTTGTTTTGTAGGGTGGGTGCTTTTTAACGTGGTTTATCCATTCCCCCAACATCATTGTTTTTTGCTTGAGCTATTGTGGGCCTCCCCCATTTTGGGCACTGAGGGGGTTTTTTTTTTCCCTTCTCTAGACTGGGGGTGATGAATATGAAGAGACCCCAAAGGAGTCCACAGGGGGGAATTGGTTTTACCCCCCTCTACTGGGAATCCAGGGGAAAAAGGTGGTATTCAAAGAAAACATCCTGACCTGACCCCCGAGCCTGGCCAGCAAACCATCGGGCCAGGCACTTCAGTGTTGCTGAAGAGATTTGGGAAAAAACAAAAAATGAGGGGGGGTTGGAAAGGGGAGGGGGGTTGGTGCTTTGATTGGTTTTGATTTTTTTTGTATTGTATTGATTCTTGTTACATTTATTGATGTTGGTTCTGTTATACATCTTCAAATGAAGATGCTCTTAATAAATTTGGGAAAATGAAATTGAAAATGTTATTGATACTTTGACGATTGGGGTTTTACATTAAACCTTTTTGGAGGAATTGCCCTGATTCATTGTTTTTGTAAAGTAAAGTTTTATTTTCTCATTACCCAAGACAATCTAATCATTCAGCAGTTCAAAACCCTTTACAGATAAATAGTGAAAAAGATTGGACCAGCCAAATTTTGGAATACTAAAAAATGGCTTCTGTTTTATGAAATTATGGAGGTCCATCAACAAAATTTTTTTTTTGTAAAAGTTTTCCATTGTACCACACATTTGCTGTATATGGAAATTTTTTGAGGGGAAGGAGTGATAACTTCAAATTTTTTTTTTGTACAGGGGCTATTTTTTCAAGTCTTTCAGATTACTGAATTGACATTTTTTATTTATTTTTTGAAATTTTCACTAAGGAAAAATTTGGGGTAAAAAAATTTTTGGTTGAATAACATAATAACCAAAAAATTTTTGTATCAATAAAAAAAATTTTGAATGTTTACACTATTGGGGTATTCTGGGAAATATTAATAGAAACATGAAAAAAAAACAAAAAAGGGCTACTTTTCATACATATTCAGTAATAAACAATTGAAAATGTGTGATTTGCAATGAACTTATTCCCCGGGCAATGACTCAATAAAACATTTTCCAAAAAAGTATTAAAAACATGTATTGATCATTCATTTTAACTGGGGACAGTTAATTGAGACCCTGCTTGCTACTTTAAAGAGAAAAAAACTAGCAAAAATTTACCCCCATTTTTTTTTTCAAAGAGGGGAAAATTTTAGAGAATCACCCCGCTGGGATAGACTCCCGCCCCAAAACAGCTTAAAGTTGGGTATCAGCAAATTTCCCCCAATATAAATATTGATACAAATGAACTGGGGCAGGTACTTTTAAAAATTTGGGGAAATTTTTTAGGACAGTGTTGTATTGACAGCTAACAGACCATTGGTGAAAAAGTGTTTTTTTAAAATAATAATAGCTGGTTAATGAGGCTTTACTTTATGTATTTGTGTACTTTCTTGGGTGCCGATAACTGATGGATCAGCTAGTCAAAAAAATTTTTTCTTCACTTTCTCAGGTGAAATGAGCAGCTTTCTGTTAAAAACTTCAGTTGTGTTTTGCCTGTTCTAATCTGCTTTTATCTGTATTCTAATCTGCTTTGATCTGTATTCTAATCTGCTTGACTGGGATTCTAATCTGCTTTGATCTGTACTGTACCTTCTATTATCATTTGCTTATTTTGGGTTTCCCGGGGAACCCAAAAAACTAAGTATTTCAAAATCAATTTTGCATTAATTTTACAAAGTATCTTTAAAGCCAAAAGCATGTATAAAAAAAACACACACACAACCCCGTCTAGTGTCCAGGACCAGTCCAGTTAACAACAGAAGAGAGTCTAAGCAGGCTGCTTTATCCGACATGCAGGGGGTAAATTTTAACTCTACAGCGGAAAAATGAAAAAGCTTTAATCTCTGGGGTTTTGGGGGGGAATTTTCCAATGTTAAGGGGCGGTAAGTAACCTTAACATTCAAAAGGGTTGGGAAATTTTAAAACGTTTTTTTTAACCGAACATGGTTTTTAAAGTTTATTGTTGTCGGTTGAG